>JASEVX010000002.1:130087619-130141818 GCA_031761405.1 Serripes groenlandicus
TTTGTGAAACACTGATGCCCCCGAAATGGCAACATCTAGGTCAAAGGTCAAGGTCGCAAGGTGAACAATTTTGGTACTGACAGAAAGGTCATGTCACAAGGTATACACATGTGAAATATGGTAGCCGTACCTGTTATGGTTCAAAAGTAGTGGTCAAGGTTTAAAGGTTGTTTTCGAGAATGGCAACATCTATGTCAAAGGTCAAGGTGATGGAAAATGTTGGTACTGACAGAAAGGTCATGTCACAAGGTATACACATGTGAAATATGGTAGCCTTACCTTTATGGTTCAAAAGTAGTGGTGAAGGTTAAAGGTTTTTTTTAGAATGGCAACATCTAGGTCAAAGGTCAAGGTCGCAAGGTAAAAAAAATGTTGGTACTGACAGAAAGGTCATGTCACAAGAAATACACATGTGAAATATGGTAGCCTTACCTGTTATGGGTTCAAAAGTAATGGCCAAGGTTAAAGTTTTTTTCGAGAATGGCAACATCAAGGTCAAAGGTCAAGGTTGCAACGTCAAAAATGTTGGTACTGGCAGAAAGGTCATGTCACAAGGATACACATGTGAAATATGGTAGCCGTACCTGTTATGGTTCAAAAGTAATGGCCAAGGTTAAAGTTTTTTTCGAGAATGGCAACATCTAGGTCAAAGGTCAAGGTCGCAAGGTCAAAAATGTTGGTACTGACAGAAAGGTCATGTCACAAGGAATACACATGTGAAATATGGTAGCCGTACCTGTTATGGTTCAAAAGTAGTGGTCAGTAGGTTTAAAGTTTTTTTTCGTGCAGACAGACAGACGTGCAGACAGACAGACGTGCAGACAGACATAAAGAGAGAGAGAGAGAGGAGAGAGAGAGAGAGAGAGAGAGAGAGAGAGAGAGAGAGAGAGAGAGAGAGAGAGGAGAGAGAGAGAGAGAGAGAGCAGAGAGAGAGAGAGAGAGATGAGAGAGAGAGAGAGAGAGAGAGAGACAGACAGAGAGACAGAGAGAGAGAGAGAGAGACAGACAGACAGAGAGCAGACAGGAAGACAGTCAGACAGACAGAACAGACAGACAGACAGACGAGAGAGAGACAGAGAGAGAGAGAGAGAGCGGAGGAGAGAGAGAGAGAGAGAGAGAGGAGGGAGAGAGAGAGAGAGAGAGAGAGAGAGAGAGAGAGAGGAGAGAGATGAGAGAGAGAGAGAGAGAGAGAGAGAGAGAGAAGAGAGAGAGAGAGAGAGAGAGAGATGAGAGAAAGAAAGAGAGAGAGAGAGACATACAGATAGAGACAGACAGACAGACCTCAGGCGTTTCCGCCTGTACGCATGTTTGCCCGTGACGTGGTTTGTTTATTCCAGTTAACACACAGCTTTTCTTTTGTGAAGGTTTCAGAGACTATGTCTAACATACGAATAAGTAATTGATTAGGGGTTAATGCCGTTTTCTACAAGGTTTCATATCACGGGGGCCATGTTAACTCTTTCTCCTGTTTATGACGCATCTGCAACAAACGATGTTTGAAAATAATGTGTCCAAGGAGAACTTGCTAATCATGAGCATTTTCTACGTTTGCCAAAATATTTTCAACTCTATCAATTTATCACACTTTCATTTAAGACGTATTTCCACACTTATGCCTCGATGTCTACTAAGTTGTCTGCTTCAGATTTGTTGTTCGTATGTAGTAAAGGGTTGAGTTACACGTGCCTACAATTTTGACCTAGGTCGAACTGCTCGATCGTGCAGTCTAGTATTGGTCTACACTCAATCGCTATGGATCTACTGATTACTAAAGGCCAATCCATTAGTAACATTAACATTAACCGAGGTTGATGGAACCAGTTGTATGAATTCGGCAGGATGAGGGTTAAATCTCTCAAGACAAATGAAAACTATCAACTCGAATATTCTCATTTCTCTATATGGTATCACTGGGAAAAACAATCTCACAAAAGGAAATTTGTGTTGTTTATATAGTGTTTTTACGCCAATTTCAACAATTTGTTTGTTATATCACGGCGTTTCCTTTGTAATTTTCAGTACTACTGGTCCACTCATCCTGACACCAGCGAGTCAGTCGCAATGCTTACCTCAGAACCCTGCGCGCCAAGGAGGGAAAGCCATTTTACTTCCTTGTATAGAATATGTGGTATGACCAGGACGGGTATTGAACCAGCAACCCAAAGCACCCTAGGTGGACGCTTTACCACAACACCACCGAGGCTGTCCTGAAATCCAGACTTTCTATAAATAATTGTAAAAGCATTATGAAAAAAGGTTAAAGATGCTGATACAAAAAATCGAGCTTCAACGAGATTATCTTTGAAAAATAATGCAGAAAAAGGATTAATAGCTAATGCTTATCTGTAAACTGGGATATTACTCACATTTAGTTGAGTGTGAATTTGTCGTAGTCTGTACTTCACGAGGAGTTCCGGGACATTCATTTAACCCTTTCCCTCATATAGAGACGCTTTCTGACGCCTCTGGAGCACACGGCTTTAGAACAACATAATGACAAAAGAATAAATTGCTCAAAACGAGCAATTTCTCCTTTTGCCACAATGTTTTCCACTTTGTGTCATAGGTTATCCATTCAATTATAAAGAGATTTTCCATTTTTTAACAAAATATGTTCAAAGTCGTCTGCTGCAGAATTGTCGTATGAGGGAAAGGGTTAAACGTAAATTAATTAGTTTTGTGCGCCAACAATATAGTTTACTTCCTGGTAGACTCCCAACAGAGTTTGTATCGTTTATTCGTAAACCGATTAAGTCCATTTTGTTTTCCACTATCATATATCTTAACTCTCATACGACACTTTTGCATGAGACGACTTCGAACATATTTGGTCAAATAATAGAAAAACTCTAAAATTGAATGGATAACCTATGACTGGTAGTGTGAAACATTGTGGCAAAAGGAGAAATTGCTCGTTTTGAGCAATTTCTTCTTTTATCACTATGTTTTCAAAAAGCTGTCTGCTGCAGAGGCGTCAGAAAGCGTCTATATGAGGGAAAGGGTTAAACCCTTTACATATAGCAGACGATGAAGTGTACTTTCAGAGAGGGAGTGATAAGGAGAAATCTATTCTATATAGTGTTGGTAATCGGCCATGGCCTTGTGGTAAGCGGTGGGGATTTGGGGCGAACCCAAGATGCGGCGATCATGGTTGATCATGGTTGATCATGGTTGATCATGGTTGAATGCCTTCTTTCTCAATGGATAAAGAATAGGTGAAACGCCCTAATTAGGCAAAAACAATTTGAAAACGACCAAAAACCAAAAATTATATAAAAAAAAAAAAAGAAAAGAAAAAAAAATCTTTCTTTGTAACAAACTTCATCAGTTCATTGTACAGTAACAGATGATACAATTGTACACAAATGATCCAAAACGCAGACGACTATTAAATAGCATATCAGGTTAACGGTTTACTAAACAACTTGATCTTCACTTAAATCCGAAATGGCCCGCCAGAGACCGAAGCGTTTCTTCGTTAACCGACCCAGTCCATTTTGTTCTCCACTGTCAGCCCTCTCTAATAGCATTCTCGTTTTCAATTAGGCGACAATCGATCCCCCGTAATTAAGACTCAGATTATAATTGCAAATGGAGTACCCGCTGTGCTTGTCAGTTCCATTTTAATCGAACTGACCCATCCGTGCCCGTTTACGTAATACGTTCATGCGCATTACCATACTTCCGGTTTAGTTGGGCATTATCTTAATTATGCAATATTGCCATTTTTTTTTTTTTTTTATAAAATATAACTGAAATGATACAACAAAACATGTTAGATCTTTTCAGCTTGGGAGTTTATATTTTATCCATGCGTTTAGCCCGTATTATTCCTGAAGTGAGTAGTGGTTATAGCCTATAAGATGTCAACATTTCAATAAGACATTCACGTATCTTAAAGATCATCGCAATGACTATATAAGCGATCCTCCCGAAAAGCAAACCTTTGGTTGAAATATTAGATCTGTAACCAAAAAACTACTTTCGCATCCATGCCACGCTCTTGCCATCGGATCAAATTAGACACTGTTTTCAAGAACCTGCATTCACTGGCTGATCAACAGAGCAGAACCAGATAAGACAGCACGGATTTGCAGGATTATCTGGATCTGCATGGGCTGAAAAAAAGGCTTAATGTCTGTTTTCGAAATACGCCGCTTGTATGGTTTATATAGTCAGAGGACATTTTGCAATGGCAGAAACAGGAAATACTCGACAACAAGACAAACGGAACCAGGTTTTCTATCCATGAACTACTAAGCAGTTGAGTATTCTTTTGAGATGACGAAAGTTATGTATGTTATTAACTATGCAGCAACCGCTGATAAAATGAGTCATATGACATGTTCAACTGGGGTTGCTCTGTCGGTAGCGACACGGACTGTCAATCGAGGGGTTGGGAGTTCGAACCAAAGCTCTCAAAACATTCTTTTCGACGTTTGACAAAAGTCAATGCGACAAGTGTAATCCGTCTTCCACCAATGGGCTGACCGTCTATGTTGAAAAGCAGCCAGTTGCTTTGATACACTGTTGTGTAGAGTAATGATGGCATTATGCCAATGAATACTAGGGTACTTTAACTGACCGCCGTGATCTGATTAAATAAACTTGAAGACGGCGTTAAACCCCAATCAATCAATCAATCAATCAATCAATCAACCACATCAACCACATCAACCACATCAGCCAGCGAATTCGTACAGTTCGGTCTGGTCTAGCAGTGTTCGCCGTTTAAAACCTTTCCCTCATATAGACGCTTTCTGACGCCTCTTCAGCCGACGGCTTTTTGAAAACATAGTGACAAAAGAAGAAATTGCTCAAAACGAGCAATTTCTCCTTTTACCACAATGTTTTCCACTTATCCATTTGATTATAAAGATTTTCTATTTTTTGACAAAATATGTTCAAAGTCGTCTGCTGCAGAATTGTCGTATGAGGAAAAGGGTTAAAAGGCGAACAACTGCTAGACCAGACCAAACTGTTCGAATCCGCAGGTTGATGTAATGGAAGATTCTTAGAAACGTCAATCGACTATGGTGTATATGGATCAGATTGCATGGATGCAACTATGATTTACCATTGTATAACTCGTGAATATGCATGTATGTTTATCAGATAAAGCAATCAGGTGTATATTCAGATAACACACCGAGCGCTCGGACCAGCGCTAGCTAAAAGCTGTGATTTGATTGGTGGATTCGACTAGCACTCAACCGAGTGCTTGGTGTGTAAGTGTTATCTGAAAACGTCACAGTTATCTGCGATACTTCTAAACAAATTAGGTAATTCGTTTAAGCGGGGCATTCTTTATCAAAGACGTGGTTCAAAAATACAAACTATAGTTCGTTAAATAACCCAAAAAAACAAGCTTTTGAAATCGGCTTGTAATTTAAATAACGACTGCAAAGCCAAATCGATGAGCTATTGTTAAAAACGATGCTATAAGGAATCCCTCATTTCTCGTGATGCTTAATGACAATTGACAATATTGTGTTTAATAGCCTGGGAGATAGCCTTTCGTTTTTTACCGCCATGAAATATTGAGTCAATATTGACTCTGTTTAGAAGACAATTTATTTCTATGAGATCAGCGCTAAACCCCCTTCTTTCTTAGAACCAGACAATTTGTCATTGCTTCACACCCGAGATAATAAAAATAATTATTTACGATGGTTGATAAATAAAATAAGGGCTTGTTTTATGTTGTAGTAAAGCTGCTCTTCTTGTGAGCGGGAGACCCTTGTTTGATCTCTAGCTTGGTCATGCCAAATACTTTAAAATCGAAATAATGGCGCCTAGGTTTGCAAGGATCGCACTACTACTCCTGATGCACCTGAGTCAGGTCAAATTTACGAATAAAACTTTCTAGTCAGGGGCGTAGCTCCCTTTAGGCACTGTAGGAACGTGCCTACATATTTTTTCTAAAAAAAACCTATAATGCAGCTACGGCGATACACATCTGCGTAGTGTATCGACCATATCAGCCTGCGCTGTCCGCGCAGACTGATCCGGCCGACACATTCCGTCTAAGAGGGGCGATAGATAGAGTGATTCCTGAAACAGATAATCCACAGGAGGCGAAAAGTGTATATCCGGGTACGCCTGTGTGGCATGCTTAGGCTGATCCGGGTCGATACTTTACGCAGCGTCCACAATGTTGATTTTCTCACGAGACGGACTACACATTGATTATTGCCAAGCTACGCCCCTGCTAGTAGTTTGTATGACACTACCAGGGATCGAACTCCGGTCTCCCAATCTAGATGCGAACGTTTTGTCAACTACAAACCCGGGGAGCTTATGATCATTTAAGTTGGTTTGACACAACCAGTGATCAAAGATCTAGAAGCGAACGTCTTGTCACCTATAGGCTGATGATTATTTAAGATGGGGATTTTTTGTTAGTGTTTTCTGGGATTTCAATGGTCTCAAAGACATGGCGATTTACTCTTTAATATGGTTAAGTTGACACCATTATGAGTTACTATGCAAACAAAAAGGGACTAGACTGGTTGGTAAGTCGTTGTTTCTGTTTGCCATAAGTGCCAGGCGGTCAGTCGTGTGGTCTGAGTAGCCAATAGTCGCAACAATCAGAAACTAGAACTATCACTGAAGATGATAAATACCCCCTAAACAGTACCTTGACATACACAATAACTTAATAAGTAAAAGGGCCATAACTCCGTAAAATAACATCCAACTGTAACCCCTTTACTTTTGGTATACTAGCTTCATGTAAAATTCCACCCAGTGGTTTGTAAGAAATAGGCCGGACAAAATATGGCTTACGTCCGACAGACAGACAGACAGACAGACAGCCCGACACAGTGACTCCTATATACCCCCTACTCTTCGAAGGGGGTATAATAATATTTTTTAAATGACACAGTTCAGTCTTTCATCGTTTTGAATATAACAAGTATACGGACTAGACTGTCTGGTAAGTCCTGGTGTCTTGCTAGACATCAGTGCAAGGCAGACAGTCGTGTGATCTGGGTATCCAATGGTCGTCCAAATCCGGAGATTGATTTTCTAATGACGCACCCCAGTCTTTCATCTTTAGGAGCTCAACTGCATAATTTTAAAGACTAGACTGTCTAATAGTAGTTGTTTTGTTTGTTTTGGTTGAAGACCAGACAGTTTAGTTCAATCAAACAGTCATGTGCAATTATGGATTGGCGATGTGGAAGGTTTTTTTTAGCAAATTAATGATGGCATAAGCCTGGCACGGAAAAGAATCGCCATATTTGGTCGATTGTCACTTATTTGACACATTACAGGTCACAATACACCAAATGCATTCCTTCTTTGTTTCCATGTTAATCAAACAGTTTCAACCCTCAATTGTCACACTTTCTAAGCGTTTCTCAGGTACAATGCCCTCTATCAATGAAAAGAGTAACTACTAAGCTTTCAAATGATCCAAATAAAGTGAAGAGTCATGCATAATGAGAGAAAGAACTCGCCCCGAGAAAATGGTTACCGCAATTTTTAGACGAAATCAGGCTGGGACGAAACTGGTTGTTCACATATTCTACTTTCACTTTCAAACAAGATAAAAATACTAAAAAATCATAAAATCAATCATTTCCAGTGCAATGAACCTAAACTCAATGTTATGTATCCAATGCATTCTGGGGAAGATATACACTAATTTCTGCGCAAACAAAGGTTTTTTTTAGGGACTATTTGGCTCAAGATCAGCATGGCCGCGGATGTATTTGGCGTAATTTGACTTACTTGTATTGTTAAGCGGTTTACATCATGACATCCATTTTCTGTTGCGGACCTAAGATACTTACGGACGAATGGTGTCCATTCAGACCGAGAGCACGCATTGCTGGATAAAAAGGTTAACCCTTTCCCTCATACGACAATTCTGCAGCAGACGACTTTGAACATATTTTCTCAAAAAATAAAAAATCTCTATAATTGAATGGATTACTTATGACTAAAAGTGGAAAACAATGTGGCAAAAGGAGAAATTGCTCATTTTGAGCAATTCCTTCTGTTGACACTATGTTTTCAAAAAGCCGTCTTCCGCAGAGCCGCAGAAAGCGTGTATATGAGGGAAAGGGTTAAATAATGTTAAACGTATCAACTTTGGAGAAAATCTTTCGGCAAAGAACATGAGTATGTATTTAAGGGTATATATTATTAGATATACACATAAATATGTATTTCACACTGAAATTTTCTTTATGAATTTTAGAAAATGAACGAGCTCTGGTGCAGTATAACCATGTATAAATATTCTATCTGTTGTAGTAACTATAAAAAGAAACGAAGACAAATGTTGAGCATTTGTTTCCTTGGCCGTTCCACGAGAAAACCAACATTGTGGACTTTGCGTAATGTATCGACCAGATTACCCTGCGTAGTCCGCGCAGGCTAATCCGGCCCGACACATTCCGTCGCATGGGGATGAAGGCATAGAGTAATGATTCATGAAACAGAAAATCCACAGAAGGCGTAAAGTATCTGTCCGGGTTAGCCTGCGCGGCATGCTTAGGCTGATTCGGTCGATACTTTACGCGGAGTCATTAATGTTGGTTTTATCGTGGAACGGCTCATATATAATCATCGTTTACATGCATGTAAATGGAAGACATATCACGAGTCAACTTATTCGATCATAAACGATCAAGATAAGCATGTACCATCACCATCTATCATCTGCAAGCCTTAACAGTACACGGTCATGATGAACGATGCATTTCTAGGAATATATAACTACTTCTTGACAAAAAGCTTGAGCTATCCTTTGCCACATACAACAAATGACGAATTTGAAACCATCTACAGATTATATAACTGTCGAAAGTCGAGTGCTGCAGAAGCGTCAGAAAGCTTCTGTATGTGGGGATATGTTATAGGCTAAATATGTTTGCAATTCGTTTGTTTTTCAATTAATTTCAAATCGCCTGAAGGTCGGTTTTCGTGTGACTTAGTCCAATTCATGAAAAGGCTTCCGTTGGCAGATTTGTAGTAGTTATTATCGAATGATTTATAATGCTTTATCTAAGGTAAATAATACCCTTATTGGTAGAATATCCGATGTCTAAATTATATTTCAGACTCTTTTCGAAAACTTTCGAGGAAAAAATAATAAAAAGACTTTTTAGATAAATCTAATGTGATATGTGATTTATTGATAAAATTGAAAGAAGAAAGCAATGCTAGTAACACAGAAATCGCCAGTTGCGTTGATTATATTGCTTTTCATAAATAGTTGCCAACAATCGTCTGATGCAGAAGGTGGTAAATATTGCTAGGGGAGAAAAGTAAATTCATATTGGGTATCACTTTCGAGTCAACCTGATCCAAATCACTAAACAAATATTTCCAGTCAAAAGGTCGTACAGGAATTCAAGACAATTATTTCAGCCAATCAAATGCGCGAAAAATCTATAAAATCGTCCCGAACCGGATGTTGGGAGGTTTGATTTTCTCACAAGGCATTTCCGGTTATTGTGGATTTGCCACCATAATTGTAAAGAATTATTGATTGACGGTGGAAATCGGTGACATAATTATGTAGTATAGCTATTCTATACCCATAAATTTCAATTTCGCCAGCCAAACATCGGTATTCACAGATCTATTGTATAACATGAAGTTGTTTGTTCAACCCGTTTCCTGCTGCAGACGAATTCCGACGCCTTTTAACCCGTTTCCTACTGCAGACGAATTCCGACGGCTTAAGCAGCAGGCGATATTTTTAAACCATTGTGGAAAACGGAGAAATAGCTCGCTTCTTCCTTTTTAACAATGTATTTTTACAACAAAGTAAAGTTATCATACATCTATTCATATTCCTCTATTCAATTTATGTCTGTAATGATTTCAAATCAGACGACTTTAAAAATGTTATATCAGATAAATGGTTTCGTGTGTTCAAGGTGTCATTCGGCGTTTTGTAACCAATCCAAATATGGACAAATACTGTTATGGTTTTACTATTGATGAAGTCTTTTAACCCTTACCCTCATACGACAAATCTGCAGCAGACGATTTTGAACATATTTTGTCAAAAAATGGAAAATCTCCATAATTAAATGGATAACCTATGACTAAAAGTGGAAAACATTGTGTCAAAAGGAGAAATTGCTCGTTTTGAGCAATTTCTTCTTTTGTAACAATGTTTTCTAAAAGCCGTCTGCTGCAGAGGCGTCAGAAAGCGTCTATATGAGGGAAAGGGTTAACGAACAGGAGAATGACGTTTTCGACACCATATTTAATATAGAAATATCAATAACGCTATGCTCGTGTGTAATGTAAAGGTGTTTGAACTGGAAAACGATGTATTATTTGAAGATTTAAACCCTTTCCCGCTGTGGTCGAGTGGTTAGCGTCGGGGATTTCGAAACCGGGTGTTCCGGGTTCGATCTCCATTCGCGGCACCTCGGTCATGGTGGAGTGCTCTTGGGCAAGGCACATTTTCTAGCCAAGAACTGGTTTGTTTACCCAGGGATCATGAATAAGTGAACTGCCGCCGTGATATAACTGAAAAATTTGTTGAAAGCGGCGTAAAACACCAATAAATAAATAAATTTAAACCCTTTCCCATATATAGACGCATTCCGAAGTATCTGCAGCGGACCCATATTAATATCATTATTAGCAATTATTGACAAGATTTCTTTAACTCTATTCAATAACTATACATTCATTTAATGAGATTTTCCATAATTTTGCCTAGTTCTTTTCAAAGTCTTCTATTGCAGATTTGTTGTAAGTGGAAAAGGGTTAACACTGGTAAGGTGCGTATTTCGTGTCCTCAAAATATTTTCAGTACCGCCCGAAATGAATTTGTGTGGTATTTCAAAAGAAATACGTTTTCGGAAAAGGAGTAGTTAATTCTATGCCTCTCTGTACATTGATATGATTTATATGCCAAACAAACAAAGGCTGGATATTCTAGTCAGGCATACTGACATTATCTTGCACAAGACTCACAAATTAAAATAATGTATTTTTTCCTCACCAAGAGTGGCCATGAACTACTCATAATGTTGTTTCTTGAACCAGACTACTTCACCTGAATGTACATTTGACAATAACGGCGTAAAGCTACTTTGAACATCTGTGTGCGTTACATATACACCGGAATGCACGGAAACCCACTAGATTCCGGCGAATGAAGTTAGCTGTCACGGAAAAATAACGAACACTACCGCTTGTTCTTGGAACATGTTTCGGTTGTCAGTGTCTAGTGAACGCATGTAACATTGGTTCACTTGCGTCTCCACTGTGAGCATATCGAGGGATTGGCGTGAAACGGTTGTCATTTAAACTGTTATGTTTTTACCAAGGTTAATCACCTCGCCATGAAGTATTTATAAAGCGTTAAATCATTTTTCAAAATTGCCCCTAAACCAAGGTTTTTCAAAATAGGTTTTTAGTTACAACCGTTTCACGCCAAGCCCTCGATATACAACTGTGCCCCTTTTCTGTCTCACGCAGCTCAATTGTTTTTCATACACTCTTGCCATTCATACAAAAGAGTTAAAATGCTAGAAAACAACGCTAATGCAGTAATCTGCAGGTGTCATATTCAAACTTTTATCTAAAATCCTCATAAAGTGATACCAAAGTACCACATAGTATAAGATTTCAGAAATCCTAGATAAGCTTCTGACCTGAAATACATTTCACTCAATCCGGCAGTGAATATGTCTAGTTGCAAATATAAGAGACCCATGGGATCCCGAAATGTTGGATCTCTTTGTTACTTAGTTTTAGTTTAAACTTTTATATTTTACATCGATTTGGAAACGAGCTGTCAGCTTATATTATTAAAGTTCAATGACTGCTTCCTGGAGTTTTAACCTGTACTCGAGCAACTTATGTGAAACAATCCAAAATACTCCTGAGCATAAAATCAGACCAAAATACATGGCTGGATCTGACTACACCGCATAACAGTCTGTTTGCATTTAACTGATACACACTTAAATACTCATGAGCACGTGCACGGGTCTTATAATCCAATAAAATTGCACGATACAACAAACGCCCTTTCTATACAATCGGAGCACTCGACAATTAACGCTTCTCTATATCATTTATTTATATGGGTTATCTAACCTGTTTATACCGAACAATAGTGTAAGTTACAATGTGATTGAATGACGCAAAGGTCAACGCAAAGGTCAATCTGCGACGACCTTTATGGGGCAGTCATCATATTGATATACGAACCAGCGAAGTTAAGGTCTGGTTTACATGAATGTGCCCTGGATATTAAATGTTTGCTGATCGATTGGCGATATAAAACATTCCTTGTTTTAGTAATCAACTCCCATTACCTTAACCTTTCCCACATACAACAAATCTGCAGCAGACGACGTTGAACACATCCGAATCTAAAAAGGGACAACGAGACAGTAACAGCTCAGGAATACAGGCAGTGAATATGTACATTCTTTTAACCATTTCCTGGATACAACCCAATCTGCAGCAGACTTTAAATACACTTGGACAATTATAGGAAACATCTCTATAAACAAGAGGCCCAAGAGGGCCAGTATCGCTCCACGGCCATAAGGCAAAAATCAAATCTCCAAACAGCCCTGCCTCCTGGTGGCCATGTTTTTTACCAACCACCATGGCTTAAAGGAATCTTGTAGAGTGTCACCCAAGGAATGTTTCTCCGGATTATTGTATAGGCCTACCCATTTCCGGTTCATGTTTTCGGGTTAACTTCACTCACAAGGATGCAAATTTAATCATTAAACATTCGGAATGGATGGACGAAATAAAATTTAAATACCACCTCACAAAATGGGGAACATAAAAACGGAAAATTTAAGTGGAAATGTTAATCTAGCTCGTAACATCCGAAATTTAGTGCTTTTTAAAGAAGCTGAATACAAATTATTGGGATAATAATCTTTCAAATAAATTGAACCAGTAACGGTAATTTCGTTTTTCAAATCAGATTCAAATCCCCAATATTGTGTAAGTTTGCCTTCTTATCCTTGGGGTCAACTCCACGTTGATTGATTTGGGATTTAACGTCGTTTTCAACATTTTTTAGTCATGCTACGACGGCCAGTTCACCTACTTATGTGTTATGTGTATCCTAGCTTTGTAACAGCGGTAATCCACTACACACACGCATTTCCAAGCGACTGGCAGCCCGTGGATGGATTTCGAATGACACCTGTCGCATTGACTTTGTTCAACGAGCTGGCGTTCGAACTGATCACCCTGATTTGACAGCCCGCTTCGATACTGACTGAGCTAACGGGGTTCAACATGTTAATTTTGCTCATGATATCTGCACATAAGTGCATTTTAATCCTTTCTAAAATACAACAAATCTTCATAAAACGAATTTGAAACCATCCAGGCAAATTATTTTGAACATCTCTAGAAATTAAAGTGTAATTATAGCATATATATGAAACAGATGACGTTTGCAAACATTACTGCTAACGAAGAAATTGCTTATAATGAGCAAATTCTCTTTCTGTCGCAATGTTTTCAAAAGTCGTATGTTGCAAGTGCGTCAAAATGCGTCCTCAAGTAGGAAATGGTTAAAACATGATGGATACAAATAATGATTGTGTCTTGAATGTAATATTATTACGACAGTTTTGGTTTTCTTAAGTCGAACGCTTTGCAACTCCTTATCACGTTATCACAATATTGCGATATTAAAGAAGCTTTGCGTTTACGATGGTGATGCTAATTTGCGCTTAAAATAGCCGAAATTTAGTGCATTTAACAGAAGCTGAATACCAGATTGTTTGACAATAAACCTTCCAATAAAACAGGACCCAACACCGTGTGAATAATTACGTTTCAAATCAAATTCAATCCCGGACAGTTTTTTAAGTTCATCCTCATGCATATTAACCTACTCATAGTTCTTGTGTACCATTTGTATCCATATTGTACTTGGCACCCATGTACCTCTTGCTGTCAACTGTGTTTATAAAAGCACTAATACGTTGAAAGCATCGTTAGTATATCAATAGTTAATCTTGGATCTTTGGAAGCTGATAAGTGGTATTCTGGTAACATCTCGAGGGCTTGGCGTGAAACGGTTGTAACTAAAAACCTATTTTGAAAACCCTAGTTTAGGGGCCATTTTGACCATTCTGTAAACAATGCAAATTTAGGTGCCATTGCTCAGAACGAGCAATGGCACCTAAATTTCCATTGTTTACCAAGAAAAAAAGATTTAACGTTTATAAAGACATTATGGTGAGGTGATTAACCTTGGTAAAAAAATACCAATTTTAGTTACAACCGTTTCACGCCAAGCCCTCGATCTTAACGCGGATTTCGATATAAACATTGAATATAAAAATCTTCAAATTATTGAATAATGCTTTCCCTTCAATAATTCAAACCCTAAAGGTCGTGAATTTTTTACTCTTTGTTAATTCTCAAACAAATGTTGTAGAACCGATAAGTGTTCACAGGGCGAGGAATTGATGCTCGAAAAAGTTTCATATTGGTTGATGTTATTTCTCTAAGAACTACTTTTGTCTATTTATATTTTCGTGTTAATATTTAAAGGAACAATACAAAATTCCCTTTATAGGAGTTTTCAAAAGCTCAACGTTTCCAACATCTTGAGAGTACCATGCATATCCCAAACCAAACATACATAGTAGGTGTTTTAACCTTCGTTACCCCCATTGGCTCTTCTAATTTCATCATTGTGCTTTTAGCATAGCATTTGACATTGAATGTTAGGCTAATGTTATAGTTTACACCCAATCTGACTAAAGTACACGATCTGACCAAATGTAAGATCTGATGGCGACCCATTCGAATTCATCTTATTGTTTAATCGGATTTTCCAATATCGCTATTTTTAGATCCACCAAGCTATTTTTATTTGAACCAATCAGAGGACTCGTTTCAACAAATGTTTGGCTTAACCTTCAAAATGGCGTCAATTGAAAAAGTTGAGCAAATTTAAAATAGACCATTCAAAACCAGAGCAAAGAACACTTTTCGATGCTGTATGGTCAGGGAAAGACGGTATCGGTGTTTTGCCTCATTTCCGCATGTGTAGCCATGATGCGGTCGTCACAAGAACTATACACACATGTAAATCACTATGCGAAAATTGGGATCCCATGCTAAATATAGATTTTTTAGGTAAATATAGACTTTTACTTTTACTTTCAAAAAAGTGAAAGCAAGGTTCTGATTGGCTGGCGGAAAGGTCGTCTGAACGTGACCCTCTATCGGTTGTCCTCAGATCCTATGCGTAGCGTTAATAGGAGATGATTTCAATGAGATTGAGTTTACACCAATAGTTTATTATGTTTGTTATATATATTATACATAAAGATAGTCTTCACATTCGGATAAAACCATGCAGTTAATTGATGTGAAGAAGTGCGTAACTTGTCGGTTTGTTCCCAATTATTCACATCAATTAACAATTGAATTAAAACATTGATAGAAATGACAGAATATATGTTCCCTTTGCAATTCCGGTGATATAGAGGAAAAGTACCATTCCGTACTGATATGCTCGTCCTTTGTCTCACTGAGTGAGAAAACAATATTTTGAAAAATAGTTTTACAATTATCTTAGTATGTTAAAATTCACGTATCTTTTGAACAGCTAAAGTACCAAACGTTTGAATAATTTGGACACATACTGCATTAAATCTTTTAAAAAAGAAAAAGATTTCATTCATGTATCATTCTTATGAAAATTAACACTGTTTTTTGAATTCGTAAATGAAATCTGCTGATATTTGCACTCAGCGATTTACATTTGCTATTACAATCATTTTCGATATTTTCCTTATAATTGTTGTATAATTGTTATGTCATCACGCATGTCATTGTATATACATGTATTGTACACATGTAACAAGCCAATGTGTTCAAACTAATTTTAAAATAAAATTCTTCTTCTCATTCTTCTTCTTCTTTGAACCTTCACCTCTCCACTTGTCACTTGATATACCTTATACTCAGGGCGGGTAATCAATCTGCACCGTACCATTCATTTTGTAAACAAAAGTCAGCCATCTTGGAAGAGAAATTGTAAGTTGTTTAATATTCATATGTTTATTGAAACAATTAAAAATTGTGTTATAGCTACGAACAAGCTTCTCATTTTTTCGAATCGTGTGGTACCTACATGTAGTTCTAACTCCTTGTATGACAAAAGTTACCTGGGACTTGAAAATCGAGTCGACGTAAAATATCCGAGATTTATAGGGTGCGGTGCAGTGAAATTTACTGTTTTAAGCGTTTTTGTCCTAGAAATGTAGTTTTCGCTGTAAACTCACCAAACATATACTTCCCTTTTGCATAATATGTTTCAAGACGAAGGCTTGGTTCAAACAAAACAGTATTTCATGGTAAAATGGTCGTTTGTCCTTTTTGGTGCGGTGCAGTTGTAGAAAATGAAAGATACGGTGCAGTTTATTTTTTTCCCAATATACCAAATGACATTGTCGTCGTCTTATAGACTACCAGGACGAGCATTATTTAAGGAAAACAACATCACTCGTCGGGAAACTGTCATTCATTTCGCATTTTAAAATATTATTTGCACATATATTTACTATAAGAAACATTTTGCACCGGAACTCTTCTTTGTTCAATTGGCCATCGGCACACTACCAACGTCGGATCGCGCTCAATAGTTATATTGTGGTAGTTTGGTGGTGGTCCAGCTACTGTCTAGAAGACATATTGACATTTAATGTCTCTTACTGTTTAAATGTAGTTTAATGTTCACTTTTCTGCTTAAATTACCTTTTAGCTGCTTGTATCTATGTTTTACACATTTTATATACATACAAGATGAACATGCGTTTGTCAATTTTGTTTCATACACCATATACTATACTTTTTTAATAATTATGTGATTCAATTGGAATAAAGGCGCCAAATGCCATTATAATCAAGTAGAAATGTACCAATAACCATATTTGGGGTTTTCCGTTTCAGATAATGAGTAACATATGTGACCACTGCGGAACCTCATTCACTACACGACAGGCACTGAAAGTTCACATAAGTGCCATCCATGAAAGAGCTCTTCCATTTAGATGTTGCGGGCATGGTTTCCGGGACAGGACAGAGCTTAGGCGACACAGGTGACATTTTTTTTAATTACATTCAAATAGTATTCACATATTTTTTCAAAAAACATCAGTAAACAAAATACGTCATAGAAAGTTCCAAGCTATGTATAGGGTTAACAGTTCACTACTTCTATACTTCTTCTACACATTGTATACGAGTATTATTCCTTAACTCTACATACGTACTCCCGATTCGTTTACCTTTTCACAACAGCGATTTTGTTGGTAACAATAAATTGTTCTTCAATAAAATCATATATTCATTGTGTATTTCATGTTATTTGTTTGTTCTTAGTGTAAAACATCATATGATGCTTGGATTGTGGAAATAATTTGGATCACTCTCTCTATTTAAACTTAGGTGCAACCACCACGAAGAGAGTAAGGATTGTGTATGTGAGGAATGCGGAAAAGGATTCAGCACAGGGCATGACTTGGCCAAGCACTCGAAACAGGTCCACGCAGAGAGACAGCTCGCCTGCGATTGTGGGAAATTATTCCCGCGGAAAAGTGACTTGAAGACCCACATGGATAGCCATAGCGAGGAGAGGAAACACATGTGTGCTTGTGGGAAAGCTTTTAAATTGTCATCGGGCTTGTCACGACACACCAAAACATGTAAACATAAGTAATATAGTTGCTAACCAGCTGTTATTTGTATGTGTTCAACATTGCTGCATTGTATATGTTATGACAATCAAACCTAATAGTATTTTTTGTTTTATGTTATCATTTGTAGTTTAAAGCCTTTGATTTTAAGATACATGGTCGAGTCTTTCGAAACGTTCTGATTAAGTTCTTATCAGGATATGTCAATTTTTTTATAGAGGGGATGGGGGGTTTATATCTCAGGGGTTAAAGAAATTGCGACAAGAAAGTCCTCAAAACCTTACTAAATTCCTCACTGTATCAGCCTACTGGTAATATGAGTCAAATAAGTTAAGGTTCATATTTTGTTAAAATCATTTATATTATAAAGGACGTCGCCGTCATGACATGATGTCATTATATAATTTTCATTTTTAACTAGAGTTATTACTATGCAAATGAGTATGATCAAAATTGACATAACGTCATAAACATTTTGACATAAACATACACGTTTTAACCCTGAGTGTTAATACTGTTTAAAAATGAAAAGATTGGTACATTATCCTTGATAAAATAAAATAGAATGTTTAAGGGTGAATCTAATCAGAACGTTTCGAAAGACCATGTATATTTAATATTTGCAATGAGCTTTAAACTACAAATGATAACATAAAACAAAAAATACTATTAGGTTTGATTGTCATAACATATACAATGCAGCAATGTTGAACACATACAAATAACAGCTGGTTAGCAACTATATTACTTATGTTTACATGTTTTGGTGTGTCGTGACAAGCCCGATGAAAATTTAAAAGCTTTCCCACAAGCACACATGTGTTTCCTCTCCTCGCTATGGCTATCCATGTGGGTCTTCAAGTCACTTTTCCGCGGGAATAATTTCCCACAATCGCAGGCGAGCTGTCTCTCTGCGTGGACCTGTTTCGAGTGCTTGGCCAAGTCATGCCCTGTGCTGAATCCTTTTCCGCATTCCTCACATACACAATCCTTACTCTCTTCGTGGTGGTTGCACCTAAGTTTAAATAGAGAGAGTGATCCAAATTATTTCCACAATCCAAGCATCATATGATGTTTTACACTAAGAACAAACAAATAACATGAAATACACAATGAATATATGATTTTATTGAAGAACAATTTATTGTTACCAACAAAATCGCTGTTGTGAAAAGGTAAACGAATCGGGAGTACGTATGTAGAGTTAAGGAATAATACTCGTATACAATGTGTAGAAGAAGTATAGAAGTAGTGAACTGTTAACCCTATACATAGCTTGGAACTTTCTATGACGTATTTTGTTTACTGATGTTTTTTGAAAAAATATGTGAATACTATTTGAATGTAATTAAAAAAAATGTCACCTGTGTCGCCTAAGCTCTGTCCTGTCCCGGAAACCATGCCCGCAACATCTAAATGGAAGAGCTCTTTCATGGATGGCACTTATGTGAACTTTCAGTGCCTGTCGTGTAGTGAATGAGGTTCCGCAGTGGTCACATATGTTACTCATTATCTGAAACGGAAAACCCCAAATATGGTTATTGGTACATTTCTACTTGATTATAATGGCATTTGGCGCCTTTATTCCAATTGAATCACATAATTATTAAAAAAGTATAGTATATGGTGTATGAAACAAAATTGACAAACGCATGTTCATCTTGTATGTATATAAAATGTGTAAAACATAGATACAAGCAGCTAAAAGGTAATTTAAGCAGAAAAGTGAACATTAAACTACATTTAAACAGTAAGAGACATTAAATGTCAATATGTCTTCTAGACAGTAGCTGGACCACCACCAAACTACCACAATATAACTATTGAGCGCGATCCGACGTTGGTAGTGTGCCGATGGCCAATTGAACAAAGAAGAGTTCCGGTGCAAAATGTTTCTTATAGTAAATATATGTGCAAATAATATTTTAAAATGCGAAATGAATGACAGTTTCCCGACGAGTGATGTTGTTTTCCTTAAATAATGCTCGTCCTGGTAGTCTATAAGACGACGACAATGTCATTTGGTATATTGGGAAAAAAATAAACTGCACCGTATCTTTCATTTTCTACAACTGCACCGCACCAAAAAGGACAAACGACCATTTTACCATGAAATACTGTTTTGTTTGAACCAAGCCTTCGTCTTGAAACATATTATGCAAAAGGGAAGTATATGTTTGGTGAGTTTACAGCGAAAACTACATTTCTAGGACAAAAACGCTTAAAACAGTAAATTTCACTGCACCGCACCCTATAAATCTCGGATATTTTACGTCGACTCGATTTTCAAGTCCCAGGTAACTTTTGTCATACAAGGAGTTAGAACTACATGTAGGTACCACACGATTCGAAAAAATGAGAAGCTTGTTCGTAGCTATAACACAATTTTTAATTGTTTCAATAAACATATGAATATTAAACAACTTACAATTTCTCTTCCAAGATGGCTGACTTTTGTTTACAAAATGAATGGTACGGTGCAGATTGATTACCCGCCCTGATACTGCACTTAATGAAAGATCTTTAATTCGGAATATAATCGAATGATTAAATTTAGTGTCTCTATAGAATTTAACTGTTTTCCTGTTTTGACAGTTTTTGAAACATGACGTATGCTCTATAATTATAGGATTTGACATGAGTTGTCATTTTATATAAAGCTTTATTAAACGAGTTCAAGAAATCAGTTATTAAGCTAGCCTTTGGAGAGATTAATGACAAATTTCCTGGACGAGTTTAATCAAACTTTATGAAATTACAACGAATGTCAGATTCTTTTTATCACATGACGAAACACAAAAAGAAAAACGGTTTTTCGCTGTCAGAAAATAGTCCCAACATGTAATACTTAATAGAATGCTAACTAATCACACAAACAGATATTATATGACCGATAATGGTCCCTTTACCTCGTCTATCTATCGTGACGTTTGTGTTAACCGGATGCACGTTCTCAGCCATTTTGTAAACATTCGTGGATGAATACACACATAGTGATTCGGTCACGTTATATTACAAGTTTTACATATAAAGAAATACGTAATGTGTATATTACATTGTCATATGATAAACAGTTATATGTTATAAATAAATCGTAATATCTAGAAAATAAAAATGAAATTAAAATACCGAGTCGAAAAAACATCGTGGAAATATGACAAATACAAGTAATCTGCTGCAGAGGCATCAAACTTGAGCCCTCTGTATAAGGGAAAAGGTCTAAGATGTAGAGAGATAATTCAATATTCCGAATCTGTTGTATTTAAACTCTTGTCAAAAAGCCAGCGTAAACAGATGTCACATGATCACGATATGAACTCCCAGAAAGAAAAAACACACGATGACAATTCCCAGATTAGCCGTTACTTTTTGTCAATTTTATTTTACATGAATATTAGATTGATATGATTTTCCGTTTGTTTGAATGGCGTTTGACACAGCTTTTACAACAAATGGTCAGTTACATCACGGTGTTTCTTGGTAGTACATATTGTAAATTTACACTGACACTAGTGAGTCAATCGTTATGTTGCATGGTATCCACCGACCCTGAGCACCAAGGACGGAACACCATAACACTGGATTAAAGGGAAATGTATAACTTTGGTGTGTCAACTCGCTTATTTTGTTTATTTGAATGATGTAATATGGCAGATTTAAACATCCGTTCACTATGAAACATCGTTGTCTGGGTATATTTCATGAACTGCCGCTCAAAACATCATGATGCAAGCGCATCAATCGTAAATCATCACCTGAACCCTGAGAACCAGGGACGGTAAGTCATACAACTGGGTGCAAGGGAAATATATAATGTTGGCGTGTTAACTAGCGTAATCTGTTTGTTTGTTTGTTTGTTTGTTTGGATGATGTATCATGACATCTGTTCACTATGTAACATCATTGTATGGGTATATTTGCTGTACTTCTGCCCGGAACATCCGTATGCAAGCGTATCAACTTATCACAACAACCCCGAGAACCAGGGACGGAAAGCCAGAACACTTTGTCCAAGGTAAATGTATAATTTTGGCGTGCCATTCAGCGTATTTTGTTTGTTTGTTTGATTGAATGATGTATTTTTGCAGATTTAATCAGAAGTTCAAACTTTGTACTGCTGCCCAGAACATCATGACGCAAGCGCATCAACCATAAATTATCACACTTTAATTGAGCACAAAGAAGGGAATGCCCTACTATATGTTTTTTAGGCTGTTTGCACGACCAGACCGGGAATTGAACCCTGGTATCCTGTCCTAGTGGAGGACGCTCCAACAGCTATAAGACCGACGCGGGACCATAACGTAACTAAACACAATTAGCTTCGAACCAAATCACAATTATTGCTATACCTGTACCCAGGCACACCAACATAACCTATTGAAGTTATAACAACATGTTAATGTTATTCTGTATTGGTTTTCATTTATTGTGGTTCAACGCCGTTTTCAACATGTTCTCAGTCATGTCATTTCATAGGCCAGTTGAACTTCTCATGTGTTTCCTATTTATTTATTTATTTATTGGGATTTTACGCCGCTTTCAACAATATTTCAGTTATATCACGGCGACAGTTCACTTATTCATGATCCCTGGGTAAACAAACCAGTACTAGGCTAGAAAATGTGCCTTGCCCAAGGGCACTCCACCATGACCGTAGTGCCGCGACTGGGGATCGAACCCGGGACACCCGGTTTCGAAATCCCCGACGCTAACCACTCGACCACAGCGGATTCCTCATGTGTTTCCTAACGTTCTCAAGCAACTGGCTGCTTTTCGAAATAGACTGTTAGCCCATTTGTTGAAAGACGAATGACGCTTGTCACAGTGACTTTTGTCAAACGTCGGAAATAATTTTAGCCGTGCTTGGATTCGAACTCACAACCCCTGTACTGACAGTCCGCGTCGCTACCGACTGAGCTACCGGTGCTTGTCTGATGCTGTAATGGAGTACGTGTTGTGCCGAACGAGTGTTGCACATCTTTACATGTATCATATTTTACAAATAACAACATGCATCAATAAAAAGCTAGATTACTACATTGTATGAAAGATATAGAGGAAGGAGAGGGGGGAGGAGGTATTTAAGGAAATATTGAACTAGGAAAGAGATCTCCACTCCAGTAGAGGCAATATTTGTTTTTTGCTTGCACTTTTATTTATTTCAATTCATGTTGTATGCTGCAATATTGTATGTAGTTCGTTTTAAATATGTTAATTATCTCTATGAAATTCATTTGACATTTAAACGTAATGTTAAATTCTGTAATCAGACCAGTATCCCAAAACCATATTTAAATGCGTCAAGTCACGCGAAAAACCGACATTCGAGGCTTCGTGACCAGTGGAGACCCAGATCAACCTGCAGTGCAATTTCTCCTCCTACCAAAATGTTTACAAAGGTTTGTTGCCGTTTCTTTCGCCCCTTTTCAACCAGCAGCCGACCCTATTTCGCCTCTACATCAGAAGACGTTTGTAAACATTGTTGCAGGAGGAGAAATTGCTCCTACCGAGCAAACTCTCCATTTGCCACACTTTTTTCCAACTCTATTAAATAATCGTACTTCGATGTTGAGCAGTATGCCATAGATTTGATTTTAAAAACTCTGAATTAATTTTTATGTCTGCCGATGTTTAAATATAAACCCGTTTAGGTTACTACACTATAACAAATTCATTCCTTCTTTGCAGGCTGATCAGGATCGACACATTACGAATAGTCCATAATGTTGGTTTTCTCACGGAACGGCTCATCGTCCATCTGTCAAAATGATGTAAACAGCTAAAGGGCGAACTGCTGTCTTCTTTTCTCGGAACCCTTTACCTTATGTACGTTTTTTTATCCATCTTTTGAAAATATAAATCCGACGAACAAATGTAACATCTCGAAAATTGCAAGAGCAATTTCGCCTTTGTCCACACATTTTCAAAAGCCGTTTTACTTAAGATCAATTAAATTCATCTTATAGTTTTTAATTGAAAAACACATTACTTGAAAGTCGTTTAAGGTCGGGGTTTTGCCCTCTTAAATATAATATACGTATAAAAGAACGACCCCATTTTACTCTTCTTTTTTTTTGTATTTTAAAGCCAGTGAAGAAAACTTATGTTCTCCCTTTTCGACAATACATTTATATTTAAATGAAATTCGCAGCAGAGATGTTTATATTTAAATCTTTAATTTTGCGACTGCACGCGATTTCATCAATATAATTTGTTGCAAATTAATTGCCACAATTTTCAAAAATAATTTACATTATGAAGTAAAATGCTATCTAGCTTTCTAAGGATTTCTTCATATTTCGATGTAAATTGTTTTTGTCGATCAAATATTGGTCGGTAAATTTCAAAGGAAGAACTTTAAGATGTAAAGTCTATATGAAGTAATAAAAGATGCATATATATTTACAAAAGAAAGGCTACGAAGATTATTTGCAATAATACTGATTATATGTCCCGAGACCGTCTCAGTGGTGAAGTCAGTGATAGAGTGCGGGAGGTCGCGGGTTAGATTCCTGGCCGGACCATACCAAAGACTTTATACATGGTAGCATTGGTTGCCCTCCTTTTGCGCTCAGGGTTGCGGTGGGGGGGGGGGGGGGGGGGGGGTAAGCATTACGACTGACTGACTGACTACATATTGTCACAAGAGGTAGTTACAACCGTTTTGCGTGAAGCCATCCGTGTATGTAATCACAATACTATCGGTACGTAAATGGTCAGGATCGGGTTAATATTTTCGAGAAGTCATGATATGAACCCATGGGAATACTTTTAAAGAATTTAGCAACATTTCTTATATCTACGGCGGCAAGGTACATTTTCTAGCCTAGTACTGGTTTGTTTACCCAGAGATCATGAATAAGTGAACTGTCGTCGTGATATAATTGAAATATTGTTGAAAGCGGCGTAAAACCCCAATAAATAAATATATCTGCGGCAGCTCTAAAGGGACACACACGAATTTTTTGTTATCTATTTGTGTTGTCGTTCGCACGACATAGTGTCTCTATGTTTTGTTATCTCGTGCGCACGAGGTAGTATCTCGTTCGCACGACATAGTATCTCTATTTTCTGTTATCATCGTGCGCATGTGATAGTATCTCGTGCGCACGAGATAAAAAAAAAATCGTATGTAATTTATAAAAATGTGTGTGTCCCTTAAGTGCTGCCGTATATATCTCGTATTTGGCTCTTTTCGCTTAAATGTTTATCACATGTGTAAAACCGATTGTCAGCATACCCAATCACATATAAATCATATTCGTTAATATAAGGGGCTAATCAATTTAGCGAAAATAGACAAGTGAATATTTTCCTTAAGCAATTTACGACTGAAGAGAATTACCTTCTAATAAAAGGGAATTTGGTGCTATAAAAAGTGACACAATGGGAGAATGCAGCGACCAGTCGCACAATACAGTTCATTAAATCTAATTGCACAGTATCGGCCAAGTCATGCGATAAGCGACCTTCTGTTTCTAGCGCGACCATCGAAGATCTTTTATCATACTGTATACTCAGAAAAGGTCGATCATGATTTCCCCCCGGCCGCAACAAACTCATGCACATATTCTTCAGACACATGGCAAACAATGTTGACCCACAACTGAATGTACAAATATATTATTTAATCATTATTACAATCCCGAGCTCTAGATACATCTGCGTAATGTATCGACCAGATCAGCCTGCGCTGTCCGCGCAGACTGATCCGGCCGACACATTCCGTCTAAAGGGGGGATAGATAAAGTAGTGATTCCTGAAACAGAAAAGTCCACAGGAGGCGAAAAGTGTCTATCCGGGTACGCCTGTGTGGCATGCTTAGGCTGATCCGGGTCGATACTTTACGCAGAGCCCACACTTTTGATTTTCTTACGAGTCGACATACACATTAAGTATTGCCAAGCTACGCCCCTGTTGGTGAAATAGTAAGACAGATATTGTGGGGAAAGGAGCCATTCACTCCCCATTATTGGGTCCTCTGTATAAATCTTTTTACAAAATCCACCTTTAGGCATGAGTCGGTCTACTATAATACATTTAGTGGCATTAACGGGCATAAAACTGCCTTTCTTGCCTTGATATGAGTGTGGATAATTATGGAAATCAGATTCGTGATTCACACAGAATTCCGATTGCTGTACCGCTAGCCGCCTTCCTTACATGTGCACAAATTTGATAAATACTTGGTTTATCGAAACATCCCCGAGTTCAAGGGGACACCATATGCCTACAAATGCGACGGGACAGAGATCATTTTAAGCCGTCCCGCGAGAAAACCAACATTGTGGACTCCGCGTAAAGTATCGAACTCAATCAGCCTAAGCTTGCCGCGCAGGCTAACCCGGACAGACACTTTCACCTCCTGTTGAGTGTCTGTTTCAGGAAACATTTCTCTATACATCTATCCCCCTGAGAAGGAATGTATCGGCCCAGATCAGTCTGCACGGTCATAATGTTGGTCTTCTCTCGGGGCGGCCCATTTATTATCTGCCAGCATTTTAGGCCTGATGGTGATTTCGATCAGCCTGTGTATTCTAACAACTCGGATCTCAATCTTTTAATAATTTGATTGATTGCTTGTGTCGTGTTGTACACAGCTTTCAACACATTTTCAGTTATAGCAACGCGTTTCCTGGGTACGTTACCAGTACTACTGGTCCCTTTATCCTGACACCAGCCAGCCAGTCAGTCGTAATGCAAACCCCGCAACACTGAGCGCCAAAGAGGACAGCCATTACTTCAATTTTTAAAGTCTTTGATCTTTTAATAAAAATGCTTTTTTTTAAAGTCGTCTACTTTATTCATTTCGAACTTTTTCCGACGTCCAGTATTGTGGTAAAAAGACAAATTGTTCATTATAAGGAATTCCTCAATTAGTCACAATGTTTTCAACTCTATTAAACTATTATACCTTCGTTCACAGAGATGTTCATGGTTTTCCCAAGATGTGTTCAAAGTCGTCTGCTACAGATGTGTTGTATGTGTGAAAGGATAACAACATCTTAGCGAAATTTTGACATCTCAAGTAATTGAGGAAAAACAAATGATGGCTTGTATAGTTAGCAGAAATTGCTACAAAACGGTAAATTTCTGTTAATCCTTTTTTTTTCTTATAATACAATCAATGTTTATTTCGGTATCCCAGCTTAACGTATTGCCTATATATGCAAAACTTGGCTTAATACTTATCAGCATTGTAAAATCCGACGAATCGTTGACGAACACGATATGTCTTTAGACGAACGGACGGATCGACGGACCAAAACCGTGACTCCAATATAGCCTCTATATATATACGTCGAATATGAGAGCTTAACCATTTCCCTCATACGACAATTCTGCAGCAGACGACGTTGAACATATTTTGTCAAATAATGGAATCATCTCTTTAATTGAATGGATAACCTATGACTAAAAGTGTAAAACATTGTGACAAAAGGAGAAATTGCACGTTTTGTGCAATTTCTTCTTTTGTTACTATGTTTTCAAAAAGCCGTCTGCTGCAGAGGCGTCAGAAAGCGTCTATATGAGGGAAAGGGTTAATACATTTTTCGAAAGTATGCAGCTGATTGCTTCTTGGACAGCAAGGCTTATATCAGTTTGGAGATTCTCGAATTCTCACATTTTCTCGAAACAAGCGATATAATACGAGAGGTAATATTGAATATGTCTCGCTGGTTTCCGCATGGAAACCTAGACAAACATGTACTCTGTATGGCAAGTTATTGACAGAAAGACGGGGGCCAGCTTGAATTATGAAAATGCTTGAATAGTTTAGTTAGGAGGATTTCGGTCCTAGTTCCCCAGGTCAACCATGTGCAGAATTTGATAGAAAATTATGTGTAATCATGCGGTTATTAAGCATTATTGGCAAATAATTACCATGGGATACGGAAGTATTGACTTCTCCTTGCGTAGATGTCCCCGATTAGGAAATCTTTGTCATTAAAGTGGAAAAGTAATTAGTAGGAAAATTAGTGATTTCATCATGCGAGCGCCGCTCTATTGAAATACCGGGTCTCTCCGAAAAACCGATAAACAACAGCGGTCAATCTTCGACAGATTCTTTTATCATTTACCCTAAACAGAGGTTAAACAATGTCTTTCGCTCAAAATATTTATCTTGATGTTTCTTTTATTAAACTCTATGCTGTGGGTGTTCAAAGGTATCGTTTGGTTAAACAGTTATTTTTTGGTACCCTAATTATTTGGTTCCGAAGTCTAGGATTTATCAACGAACATAAAGTATGCACTACTCCTTAACTAGAACTACTTTTATGTAACTTTATAAATAAAAATATACTTAAATAACTTGGTATATATTAAATTACTTTGCATATAGTACATGACTTTATATAAAGTGTATACTTGTAACCATGGCATAGCATAGTGCTTTATTCGATCGACGATTATCATTTTGTTTGGAACCAAAATGCAAACATCGGTCAAATCCAGCTGACGAGGAAGTTACATCCCTTGTCTATATATGATAGTATACATTTTTGTGGCAATTGGTTTGACAATCGACACAATGCTTACAGAAACCACAACAACAACAGAAAAATGTACAGATAATAAATATCATTGCGCGTTCTATAACTCTCATGATACTCAAAACACCCTAATGACGCAGTAGAAGGCGTCTGGAAATTCCAAAAGGTTCTATAAATAGCTCGCGAGAATGGTTGTCGATTGTTCTTCAATCTCAATATTATAAACGTTTTATGGTGTAGTTGTTGCAATATATGAAAGCGTCTAGGTGATAAGACTGGTTTACAAAGGTTTAAAGGACACTATGTCATGCAGTGTACAAGTTAGACACGTATGTACGTTCTAGCGTCAATCAGCAATCAATGCAGAAAGTGTAGGCGGATTGAGTTGGAGATCGAGCAGTATCGTCTCAGGGGAATAGACGTATAGAGTAATTATTATAGAAACAGAAAATCCACAGGAGGCGAAAAAAAAAGTCGATGCCGTAAATCTTATCACGAGCAGGTACTTTATATTTAATTTTCCGATCTCCATTAAAACCAACCATTAGACATTTGCGATCATTAATAATACCGGTTCCGTCCGCGCATGCTCACTGTTGTGGGACTGCTCACTTATGATTCAGAAAACGCATTTAAGCCTTCCTTATTCGTCATCAAAACTCGTCATCAAAACCATGCGATTTATTTTCCTCGAACACGGTGCATTTTGCGATATTATTGTTGAAATGTGTCAATAAGTCTTGTTGGCCGTTAAATATAATCCATTAAAACATGAAACGTGTAAATAATTTTTAAAAAAAACTATTTCTTTAAATAAACATTCATCAACGTATGGTAACACTGATTGAGGCTTAGTTGTCTTAGAGCGAATTTGATGCGGGGCAGGTTCTCTTTCAAGTGAGGCGAATGGATGTCGTTTTCACTTTGGCAGTATTCATATAAATATAATTTCTACTTTAATATCGCTGCTATCAATCCCCGTGTTCATACTTATAGTATATACTTTATGTACTGAGAGAAATACTTTTCACATGCATGTATATGCAAATATAAAACAAAAACTTGCTCACGATCCTATGTGCGTCAACTATCTTCATACATATCTAAATGCATTAAAACAAGTTATCAAAGTTAAAAGTATGGTATACATTCTATTGTCTCATTTTCCCCTCGAAAAAAAACCAGCAACATCCTAATACGATAACAAATTGGCATATGTCCCCGTGTCTTCTGAAATAAGCAAGTTTGAAAACAAGTTAAAACATGTTCTCCCAGTTTGTATTTCCTTGTCAACACAGAGTTGATGGGACTCCATTACGTGGGGATGCTATGTAAACAAAGGAATAATGCAACGTATTTATATTCCCCACACGATCAACAAGACACGATACCGATCTCGGGAAAACTGGCGATTTCAATTCTAACCGAGTTTCTCTTTCTTTACAGAAAGATGATATTCGCCTCGCTCAGAAGCTGGAGGCTTCTCCAAAATCATTAAAACTATACTCTGTGTTCAGAAATTGTTCTCAAATATCTCATTGGTCAGATAAAAATATGTCTCGAAATTGACCAATCAGAAGCCTTATTTGGAGCATGGAGCATTTCCGACACATATAACGTTTTAATAGTTTTAGGCATAGGATTCTATCCCAAGTCTTGTCTTGCAAACTATTTTATAACAGTAGTCACCTATTATTGCACGGATATTAGTATTACGACCGATTATCGGTGACCGCGAATACTGGTTACCAGGTAGCATACCCTGGTTATGCCGTGATATAAATGATATGTACCGTCCATAGAGGAGTTCAAACAACTATTCAAACAAACAAACTATATCTAGAGTATACTTGCATTACTTTGTGTTATTTTTTATTTCAATATTAGTTAAGGTTTTAAACTGTGATATTCTTAGAAAAGTCAAACAAGTCCAGAATATTTATACAAATAGTTCAAGTTCAAGTTCTTTATTTGCATAACATTTTACATGTTATTGCAACATATAGGCTACATAATAAACAATTGTATAGCAATACATATAGTATAGTTTCAATAGATGACATGTGATATATAATATTCGAGAAAAGTGTAATTAATATCAATGCAAACAAGTTGACTAAACTTAGATTGTTTATTATGTGGATTTAAAATAGCACCTTTTTCGGATTTCTATCCGTCTATGGTACTGTTTTAGATTCGCGTTTAGTATTGGCCCTGTATATGTATTTACTAAGTTTTCGTAATATACCTAGTTTATCATTTTTCATTAGTTGTTTAAACTTATATAGTGATGGCCAAATATGATAATATTTTGGAAGTAAATTGATTCTTAGTTGACGCTACAAAGGACATATACGTATATATAGTAATACTGAAAGTTTCCTATGAGTTAAGATGCAGAGAAGCTGGCTCAATATGTTATTGCCAAATCCTGATTAAAGTTACTTTACCTTGAAATGTGACCTTGTACTTTCAAATGATAGGGGAAACTGATGCACTTGTTATGTTGCGCCGGCGCATAGGGGTTAGCTTCGCAGATTTGGAACCGGGCGTTCCTGGTTTGATCCCAGGTCGCGGCGCTATGGTCATGGTGGAGTGCCCTTGGGCAAGGCACATTTTCTAGCCTAGAACTGGTTTGTTTAGCCAGGGATAAGAGAACTGTCCCTGTCCCTATGAAATAACTGAAAAGCTGTTGAAAGCTGTGTAAAACCACAACAATTTAACAAACCAAGGGAATGTCCTAAATAAGTGAACTGTTGACGAGATTTATCTGAAATAATGTTGAAAACGGCGTGAAACACTAGCAAAACATCTTATGTTCTAATATCAGGCATTTAGCGGATACATGTTCAGGAGCATTGCAAAATTCCGAGCTTTGGCCTTTGATCTTGAACGGTGACATAAACAAAATAAGTTTCCTGGTGTGTACACGTGTATACTTTTCTTATCCTTATTATACCAAATGCACAAGTTTCAAGAAATATCTGAATCACTGATTCATGTGTCGATACTATGTCCGTATTTAGCATTAATCCACGAGCGTATCATATCTAAAGCAATCGTTTCGCCATGGAGTATTGATCAATTAAATAAGAGAAATAATTTGACCGAAACAAGCACGATCATGATAATATCGAACAGATCTGTTAATTCAGGAGATACGCTTTGTTTTCCCTCTCATAATTCGCTAAAAGTCCTTATAAGGAATCGTCTAGGCTCTGTTCCCCTAGAACAGGTTATCAGATGTAGTTAAAGACTTTTCCATTCTGAGTTCATTTCCTTAAACCCGATAGCATCTCTATTGCTATGTTAATGGCCGAACAGGAGGGACTTCGGAGATCGAGATGTCAGATTGAACCACCCTTAAAGATTGATACCACATGGAAAACGTCGGGATAAAAAGTAGTTCCTGTGTTAAGGAACTATATCTAACCTAAATGTCTACTTAAATTATAAGTTGTAAATACATCATTTATGTACTCTTTGCCGCCGCGGAATGTTTCAATATAAATCACCCGTGTTATTTATCACAAACTTTATTCAAAGACTCCATTAAGTGTTAAGATACATGGCGGTATTGGCCGATTATATCGCGGAGTGATACAGAAAACAGTCCGTCAATGTTCTTGTTTAATTACGTCTTACAAGATTGTCAAACTTTTCCACAACTTTCTGAAAACAAACGTAGGAGGGTTTATAAATTCGCATGTGCAGACGCATTTTGACGCATCTCAAGCAGACGACTTTTGAAATCACTGTTGCTAAAGGAGAGATTGCGCAATATGAGCAATTTATTTTTATATCACCATGGATTAAACTCATTAATTAAACATTTGTGCACGTACAGACATTGCTAATGTCTTTGCTAATATGTTTTCAGAGTCGTCTAGTTCAAGTGTGTTGTATTTGGGAAAGGGGGTTGAACTTGACATAAATGTAATAACACCCTAATCTCCCCTTTTCAACGTATATAATTTCAGTGAATTACATGTATATGGTAGTTGTAATGGTAGTTTTATGCAAATAGTATAATAAAGTTTCTTGTATTCAGGGGCGTAGCTCCCTTTAGGCACTGTAGGCACGTGCCTACACATTTTTTCTAAAAATGCCCCAAAATGCAGCTGCGACGATACACATCTGCTTAATGTATCGACCGGATCAGCCTGCGCTGTCCGCGCAGACTGATCCGGCCGACACATTCCGTCTAAAGGGGAATAGATAGAGTAGCGATTCCTGAAACAGAAAATCCACAGGAGGCGAAAAGTGTATATCCGGGTACGCCTGTGTGGCATGCTTAGGCTGATCCGGGTCGATACTTTACGCAGAGTTTCTCACGAGACGGCCTACACATTGATTATTGTCAAGCTACGCCCCTGTATAAACGAGGAAATTATCTTAGCTGCAAGTATGTTGGAAATTGTTCGAACCTTTTGAAAGGGTATCATTTCGGCCACAAGTGTGTACTCAATTCAAGATTCAAATTTCAAGATCTCGTAACATAAAACACACCTTTGAAATGTATGGTGGCATACTTCTGCCACCACATAACCACTTAATTATTACGTTATTTAACTAGTTAGTCACTTAATTATCATGATAAATATCTGATTAACGCGTTATTTTTTATGGTAACAGATAGTTATGTTAACACTAAAAAGTATATGTTACTGCCCACTACTGCCAACATATACCTACATAATGCCATTTTTGATAAATATTAAGTGACTAACGTGTTTTGTAACTAGTTAGTCAGATAAGTATCGTGATAATTATGTAGTTAACTAGTTAGTGAGATAAGTATCATGATAATTATGTCGTTAACTAGTTACGTAACTAGTTAATCAGATAAGTTTCGCGATAAGTATGTAGTTAACTAGTTACGTAACTAGTTAATCAGATAAGTTTCGCGATAAGTATGTAGCTAACTAGTTACGTAACTAGTTAGTCAGATAACTATCGTGATAATTACGTAACTAGTTAACCACAAAATTATCACGATAATTATGTGGTTAACTAGTTAATCAGATAAGTATCGTGATAATTATGTGGTTAACTAGTTACGTAACTAGTTAACCACTTATCTAAAAAATATATTAAGTGACTAACGCGTTATGTAACTAGTTAGTCAGATAACTATCGTGATAATTTTGTGGTTAACTAGTTACGTAATTATCACGATAGTTATCTGACTAACTAGTTACGTAACTAGTTAACCACATAATTATCACGATACTTATCTGATTAACTAGTTACGTAACTAGTTAACGACATAATTATCATGATACTTATCTCACTAACTAGTTAACTACATAATGATCACGATACTTATCTGACTAACTAGTTACATAACGCGTTAGTCACTTAATATATTTTTTAGATAAGTGGTTAACTAGTTACGTAACTAGTTAACCACATAATTATCACGATACTTATCTGATTAACTAGTTAACCACATAATTATCGTGATAATTTTGTGGTTAACTAGTTACGTAATTATCACGATAGTTATCCGACTAACTAGTTACGTAACTAGTTAACCACATAATTATCACGATACTTATCTGATTAACTAGTTACGTAACTAGTTAACTACATACTTATCGCGAAACTTATCTGATTAACTAGTTACGTAACTAGTTAACTACATACTTATCGCGAAACTTATCTGATTAACTAGTTACGTAACTAGTTAACGACATAATTATCATGATACTTATCTCACTAACTAGTTAACTACATAATTATCACGATACTTATCTGACTAACTAGTTACAAAACACGTTAGTCACTTAATATATATCAAAAATGGCATTATGTAGGTATATGTTGGCAGTAGTGGGCAGTAACATATACTTTTTAGTGTTAACATAACTATCTGTTACCATAAAAAATAACGCGTTAATCAGATATTTATCATGATAATTAAGTGACTAACTAGTTAAATAACGTAATAATTAAGTGGTTATGTGGTGGCAGAAGTATGCCACCATAGAAATGAATTGAATACAAACGTACATTGCGAGGGCTTGGCGTGAAATGGTTCTAACTAAAATCGGTATTCTTTTACCAAGGTTAATCACCTCGCCATGAAATCTTTTATATAAGCGCTAAATCATTTTTCTTGATAAACAATGGAAATTTAGGTGCCATTGCTCGTTTTGAGCAATGGATCCTAAATTTGCATCGTTTACAAAGGGTTCAAAATTGCCGCTAAACCAGGGTTTTCTAAATAGGTTTTTAGTTACAACCGTATCACGCCAAGCCCTCGATGTGTTCATGACACAAGAGTGTTCCAAGGTAACCAAGGTGATATCATCCTGATCGATTTATTGTGACTTTACGCCGATTTTAACAATTGTTTCAGTCATATCATGGCGCCCAGTTCACATACTAATGTATTTCCTAGCTTGCTAACCCCAGTACCCCCACACAACATACTTTCCAAGCAACTGGCTGCTTTTCCACATAGACTGTTAGCCCATTGGTGAAAGACAAATGGCGCTTGTCACAGTGACTTTTGTTGGCCGAGCTGTGGTTCGAACTCGCAACCCCTGGAGTGACAGCCAACGTCGCTACCGACTGAGTTACCGGGGCTGGCATCCTTTATAAAGATGGGGACATTAACGACCTCTTTGGAAACTAGAAATATCACTGAAGGTGATGAATACCCCCAGCTGGTGCCTGACAATATATATATGTATGAGAAATTCAAGGGGCCACAACTCATTTAAAAAAAAAATCCAGTGCAGCACGCCAACAATATGCACAACTAGGCTTGGTATCAATCATTATTGTGAAGTTATATTGAATTCTGACCAACGGTTGCTGAGAAATAGTGTTCACAAGAAATGTCCACAGACCAACGGACCGACAAACCAAAAAACCGACCGACCGACCGACCGACACCGACAAGCGTGACTCTATATAGCCCCCATATACTATGTATCTGTGGGTATAATGAAAATGAATAAAACAATACACCAACGCGCTCGCTCTCACTCTCTCTATACCCTATGATTTTGTATCCTATTATTATATGTTTGTAAACTGTAGAAATTAATTCATGCCATTAACTTAATTGTAAATGTAAGCAAATATTCGATTAAAGTTATAAACAAGTAATGCCTGAAGCCCAACCTGTTAGGTAACTACAACATCAACTAGAACTATCACTGAAGATGATAAATACCCCCTAAACAGCACCTTGACCTACACCATAACTTAATAAGTAAAAGGGCTATAACTCTGTAAAATAACATGCAATTGTAACCCCTTTAGGATATGCACATCTCCTCTTGGTATAGAAGATTATTGAATTCCACCCAGTGGTTTGTAAGAAATAGGCCGGACAAAATATGACTTCCGGCCGACCGACAGACAGACAGACAGCCCGACACAGTGACTCCTATATACCCCCTCGTCTTCGAAGGGGGTATAATTTAATTTGATAGTGACTGATAGACAGACAGGTGGGAAGACGATAGAGAAGATCCCCAAGTTTATCTCTTGTCTTATATGTATGTATAGACAGACGAAACAAAAACCACTGTACATACTGTACATGTAACGAATACATTTTGGTAACTGCCAAATAAACAAATAGCGTTGATACTGCAACCACTCACTGCAACCAGTCTGCACAAACACCATTTATATACATTCTCTGCTTGTTTCTCTTTCATTTATATACATTCTCTGCTTGTTTCTCTTTCATTTATATACATTCTCTGCTTGTTTCTCTTTCATTTATATACATTCTCTGCTTGTTTCTCTTTCATTTATATACATTCTCTACTTGTTTCTCTTTCATTTATATACATTCTCTACTTGTTTCTCTTTCATTTATATACATTCTCTACTTGTTTCTCTTTCATTTATATACATTCTCTGCTTGTTTCTCTTTCATTTATATACATTCTCTGCTTGTTTCTCTTTCATTTATATACATTCTCTACTTGTTTCTCTTTCATTTATATACATTCTCTGCTTGTTTCTCTTTCATTTATATACATTCTCTGCTTGTTTCTCTTTCATTTATATACATTCTCTACTTGTTTCTCTTTCATTTATATACATTCTCTGCTTGTTTCTCTTTCATTTATATACATTCTCTGCTTGTTTCTCTTTCATTTATATACATTCTCTGCTTGTTTCTCTTTCATTTATATACATATTGCTATTGGAGAAATACTAAAAAAAGGAGGTATCTGAAGATACTTTAGAAAGAATATATCCCTGGCTTTCGATAACATTCACACGTTTAGGAAGTGTTTGTATCTTCAGAATTACAATATGATTCTGATAACTCAATTCCTAAATGTCGAAATATCCATTGAATCATTTGCAGCAAGCACAGATACAATACAGTCCCGTCAAATACGTTACTTTATTCCATCGTTATTCCTCTGAATACCTGCAAATGAAACCATCTCACCAACTGTTGACACATTTCTTTGATTTGAATGAATTAGTTTTCGCAAATCATTCAATTCATTAAAGAATAGCAACCTATGTAAATTCAACTACACGAAGCTGACCTTCGTCTTAAGTGTTTTGAGATAAGTCGCACAGACAGTGTACATGTAGTATGATAAGGAAATGTTATTTGTGCTTAAAATACAGATTTAGGTAACGAGCTGTCTCTACTAAAGTCTACATTGTTGGCCACTAAGACATTAAATAGTACCACATTTTCTGTTGGACGATAAACTGAGTTGCCCAATTTTCAACATTCAGGTCGACTTATTGAAATTCAGCAGTTAAATAACCTTGCTGCTTTCTATTCGATACGTTCCGTGTGTCTTAATTGCTTTAATGTATTTATATTAGAATCCATTCATAAGTAACTGTCAACAAAAATATAGTTAAAACAAACAAATAACAGGGATGCCAGATTCATGAATTCAGTAGGATATTTTTTTAAACTGGCAACAGTATCAGCCCCCATAGTGTCTAGCTATGTTGGTAAATGCACTGCGATTGAAAAACACACTAATATAAAAACAGATACCTTATTGAGTGACTCGGCTCTTAAATGTTACGAGTTCTAAAACCGGCCTAATGAGGACCCTGGAGGATCGTGTGTTCGCAAGAAAATGTTTCTACAATTTTCACACCCCCTAAACCCCATCGTCTCAAGTGAGACATCTTGCAAACAATTTGAGTTTGAATTGATTGATTTTGGTTTAATGCAGTTTAAACCTTTTTCCCCAAATGCAACAAACATGTAGCATACGACTTTGAAAACATGTAGGCAAAACAGTACAACATCTCAATAAATAAAGGTATAATAACTGAAAACAAGAGGGCAATGATAGCCCAGGATCGCTCACCTGATTTTTTTTCACTTTAGCCATATAAGCCCCGCCCCCTGGCGAATAATATTGTTACGACCAATCAACTTGGCTAGAAGGAATCTGATAGAGGGTCACCCTAGGAACATTTCTACAAAATTATTTGAAAATCGGCTTTCGGAGGAGAAGATTGTTTAAGTTTTCACAATAGCTATATAAGGCAAAATAGCCCCGCCCCCTGGTGGCCATATTTTTCGACCAATCAACATGGCTTGAAGGAATCGGATAGAGGGTCATCCAAAGAACATTTCTACAACATTATTTGAAAATAACGCACAACGCACGACGGACAAAAGGCGATCACAATAACTCACCTTGAGCAAATCTCAGGTGAGCTAAAAAGTTAAAAGTATTGTGACAATGGGAGAAATTGCTCGTTTTTGAGCAATTTCTCATTTTGTCACACTGTTTTCAAAAATCGCCAGTTGCAGAAGGGGAGGAGAGTGTCTTTATGTGGGTAAGGGTTTAACGTAGTTCGCCCCTTTTCACGTTCCAAGTGTTTTATGTCTATCTAGCCAAACTTGTTCCGACGTTAACGATACGGGCTTTTAACTCCCGGCTCGAGAAACATCCCTTTCAATGCGTTACAAACACCACTGTGACTTGCGTCATTCGCCTTTGTCAAATGAGTCCATGTGGGTAGATTGCCAGTTTCCTTTGAAAAATGTTCTGTGCTTAAAGCCTTTATACACGATAGTGTATGTAAACAAGATACCGTGTTATAACTAAAATATGATTAAAACGGCGTATATCTCCCATCAATCAAACAATCTCTAATGTTGTGTGTTCTGTTACACACAAATACTGTCTGTGAATCACTCATTTCTTGAAGGAACGATGCATATCCGAATTAATATAATATCACGAATGGTGGTTATATAATTATAACATTATTAAAATGTAATATATCAGTTATGTTATATCTAACTTCCTTTATTCGCGGGAAATAGATCGGCACCTTGCTTTCTATCATTCTCATAACCATCATCGTCGGTTGTCAGAAGTATAAGCTTTAGGATAGCCCTACGCAAGCCTTTCCCATATATAGACGCATTTCATCGCCTCCGCAGCAAACAACGTTTGAAAACATTATATCAATGAAACCATTTCTCCATTGTCCAATGTTTTTAACTTCATTCAATACTTAAAGATTTTCAATTGCATAGATTTTTCATATTTTTAAAAAGATGATTTTAAAATCGTCTGCTGCAGACTTGTTGCATGTGGGTAAGGGCTATAAGAACCCCGTCAGGCGATTATAGGTCCTATTGCATCTCCGTAATTGGGGGTCATTATCAAGTTGAATTGGCGTACACTTCATGTGGGGGTCCACTTCTAATTTTGTATATATGACTGATGTACGTATATATATCATCCTCGGTACCCAGACTATTTATAAAATATATGATACCCTGGGCAAATTGGCTAGCGAAACTTCGTAAAGCATGCACCACGATTTCCTTCGTAACTACACTGTAATGTTCGTATCGCATGAGGTTTGTGTCATGCGGCCAATCAAGCGGCTGCTTTTCACCTCATAAATTATTCATGAGTACGAGATTGTTACAGCCAATTTGCCCAGGGTATCATATATTTTATGAATAGCCTGGGTACCGAGGATGGTATATATATATATATATATATATATACGGACAGGGACGGCTTTGTTGAGACTGTGTGGATGCACAGGTTCGTCTGAGTCTTCACTGTACACAAAATGCAATAAGACCAAAAAGCGCTTGATGCGATCCTGTTCTACCGGCAAAGGTATACAACTGCAGCCCCACTTGTATCACACACACACGCCACTTTCTAATGTGATACATGGAGAAATTAATTGATTGATTAAGGTTTAACGCCGTTTTTCAACAATTGTTCAGTCATGTCACGGCGGCCATTTCAACTACTCATGCGTTTCCTGGTTTTCCCACACCACATTACATCCTTTCCAAGGCACAGTGACTTTTGTCAAACGTCGAAAAGCATATTGGCCGAGCTGGGATTCGGACTCACAACCCCTAAATTGACAGCCCACGTCGATACCGACTGAGCTTCCGGGGCTTGGCAATTTAAACGGAGAGACTCTAAAGAGAAAGTTTCGACTTTCCCCGACTGAGAGTCATATGAAAGAGAACACATAAGGACATTCTATTCGCGACCAGTGTGGATCCAAATCAACCTGATCATCCGTGCATATTGGTCAGGACATGCACTGTCTGTCTTCTGGTTAATGAATGAAGTAGAAGCATTAGATAATCATTTATGTTTCCGAATTACTAAATAGATGTAAAATATGAAAGGAGATATTTTGAAATAAGCTGTAGCTTTCTTATCCATCCTTGAAAATACGTCTATCAATTGAATTGTTTCGGATATTATTAAATAAAATATCGCTTATACTCCACAGAAGGATTCCAGAAACATACAAGAAGAATTTTGATGCAAAGCATAAATGGGGTCATTCATTATGCAAGAAAGATCTTACCCCGCGAAAATAATGATAACCTTCATTTTGGACGAAATCGGGCTTGGACGAAACTGAGTTTTCACATTCTCTACTTCCACTTTCAAACAAGGTCAAAATATTAAAAATGATCAAAACAATAATTTCCAGCTATACATATTTACAATGACCTTAAACTCAATGTCATATATTCAATACATGATGTATACACTTATTTCTGCACACAAACAGTTTTGTTCAGGGACTACTTGTTCAGGAGCATGATTTTGAAGCATGACTTAAAGGAAGCAGTTCAGTACATTTAAATAACCTGTGCAAGCAGACAGGATGTAAATATTTCTAACAAGAAGGCCGAATGTCCCTTTATTTTAAACACGAAGGCCAATATATGCCTATATTGCTCACCTGGCTACCATAGCATATATAAAAAGGTTACTGAGAGCAGAAAGGGTCAATATTGACGTAGGGATTAAACGTTTTATATGTTACGATCTATGTGATATTCAGCATGTGAAGTTTAGTCGTGAAATGACAAGTTTAGTCCTGAAACCATTTGCTTAACATTCACTGCAACTATAATGTGTCATACAAGCTGAAGTTTTAAATCCTCTAACTAGATCAATTAGATAAAAAAAACATAGGTGTTTAAATATTAACATATATTGCCTCTAGTTATAAGTTAAGTGTGACACAAGCTTTGGAAGGAGAGGGGGAAGTCTATACTCCTTTCAGTTTAGCAGAAGTATGATAGCAAAGACGGGAGTATATAAACAAAAAATAGTAATTAAAACAAAAGAAGAAAGATATTTATGATCAAGATTGAGCATTATGAAAGTTCACATGTATAATCAACATATAGCAAGAATTATTATTATTCATTATTGTCTGTTTTGTTTATTTGTAATGTCACTTTAATCGTTTTCAACATGCCAGTAAAAAACTGAAAAATAAACAGAAGAAAATGGTCAAGTCAGTTCCCCAAGAGCAAATAGCGAAAACCAGTTGGTACGAATCGTTTATCTCTAACGAAACATGAAAAACCGGGTACGAATCCAATGAATTTTAGAATCGGATGAAATCGTGAAAACAGCGAAGTATTCATAACGGAAGAAAGCAGAGACAAATTTAATTTCTCTATGGGAACCGACACCTTGTCGTCTATTAAATAAGAGTGACCAAAATCGCCAAGCGATGACATGCTGAATTTACAAATAAAAGAACGGGTCACGTTACGGCCAATCCTATATTACATAGTTGGGCTAACGTTGTTTTTACAGTTTCTAGAATTATACTGTTGTATGTAGTAATTAAAATGAATCATCATTGATTTTTTAAAGATTACCCATTTATCTAAAAATCTCAATATTGTAAATGGGCAAAAACATCGCCAGAAATCTTTTTCTGAGATTTGATGAATCAAACTATAAAACAAGAAACCGCTGAAGACTGCCGGCAATTTGTCCTTGAAAATCGACAAACCAAGGTCAAGGTCAAAGTAACCATAGAAATCAATAGAACTTGTTACTGGTTACCTTCAGGCAAAGTTTCAAGTTTGTAACCCTTTCCAGTGCTGAGATTTTGCCTCGGACAGACGGACGTACGGACATCGCCAATCTATAGACCGGAATTGCTAGAGCAATCCGGCCAAAAAGCGTAGCCTAGGAAGTTAGGGGAAAGTTATTAAATACCCATTACATGTGTCTATAAAGTTTTGTTATAACGGTAGAAGACATACGTATTTTGTATCTTGCTGTTTCTTAAATCATTGTATACAATTTATTTATTCATAAAGGTTGTTTTTTTCAAACATATAACAGAGTTTTTCTTAACAATAATACTGTTGGTTTCTCCCTTTTCGATTACGTCACCCCATGGTACAAAATTAAAACCTATCCCATACTGACGCCGCACTTCCACGTGGCGTCAATAAAAAGCAGTGTACGTGTGTAATTAGTTTATATATATATATATAGCCTTAAGGACGGAACCACATGCGGAAAACATGTTGAAAAAAGAGAAAGGCCAACATCTAAGGACCATTCAAAGCTTTAACTTCAGTGCCACAGGCAATATTGAGGTTTTTGCAAACAATACAGATTCAGGTGAGTCAGCTCGTAACGAGCTGTCTCACCAGAAATCAGCATTATTTGCCTCTTAGTTACCAAAATAGTCCAAGACTTTCATAGGCACACCCGATTTTGAACATGGAAGAGTCTACTTTAAACAATTCGGCACTGAAAGAGTTAAAAGAGTCGTCTGCTGCAGAGTCTTCTGAAGTCGTCGGGAATTATGTAAAGAGAAAATTTCGCTACAGACAATTTTCTACGTTCTAATAAAATGCAAGGCTTATGTTTCTTGCCCGCCAGTGGAGTTCCTATATCTAATATTTCCTAAGTATCTCTTTTCATCAAACGGCCTTACAAACAATTCAATCCATGACCACAAAAATATATATTAGACACAAAGGTTGTTTTTTTGTACAGATTAAACGGTTGTGTATAAAGAATACAACGAAAGACAAAACGTGTCTCATTCTTATAGGAATAACCGACGGCATCAAAGTTAATCATACGTTTAGCGTAATTCTTTAAAGACCGTTTTACACGGAGACGTCGGTTTTGGCGAAGGGTCCCCAATAGATGTTCTAAGGCGAGCCCTCTATGTCGAGCTGGACTAATTGACTCGGCAATTGAGTTATGGTCTACGCAGAAATAGATTTTGTTCTTTTCCACGTCTTAAAAAAAGTTTTGCTATATTGTTCACTTGTGTCTTACTTCCTCTTACTTTCTCTTATTTAAATAACCAATACTGCAATTTGGTAGATAATGCGGCGTATATGTAGTTTCTTTTGGCCACTTATTTAGTAGACGGCTTTTTGAAAACATAGTGACAAAAGAAGAAATTGCTCAAAACGAGCAATTTCTCCTTTTGCCACAATGTTTTCCACTTTTTGTCATAGGTTATCCATTCAATTATAGAGATTTTTTGACAAAATATGTTCAAAGTCGTCTGCTGCAGAATTGTCGTATGAGGGAAAGGGTTAATTTACACAATTGTAATTATTAAGAAAGAATAAAATGCGAATTAATATTGGTCAAAATTACTACTTGGTAGTTTCAGGTTTTAGAAAAATCTCAAAACTGAGACACGATCTTTCTTTGCTTTTATGAACAAACAAAATATATTTGACGCGTGACAATTATGCCTTATAAGTGAGTTAGAGCTTTCAGTAAGTATATTCTTTATTAATAGGGGGTTACCCAATAGAACCTTCTTTAAAACGAATATGACAATTGCATTATGTATAAGTTAGTCAAGTGACATTACATCGGTAAAAAGGAAACAGTAATAGTCATAGAGATCCAGATAAGGAGGTGTATGTTGCTCTTTTACCCACAATATCACTCATATCATCCAACCAAACCCTATGATGTGGGTACTTAAACGATTCGTCTCAATGAGACGATTCTTTTGAGGAGTACCCACAACATAGTGTTAGAGGGTAAATTACGGATTATTAACATACAAAACTCCCCTTATCTAGTGCTCTGAGACACACATATATTCACTAGTCTGCATGTATATATACAATGAGTTAATAACTATGCCAATGTGAAATAAAAGCACTGCTGTGCTGACGGCCTGGGGGCTACTGGAAGGTTGGATTTTTCGACGCACGGGCCCTACGGCCCCCGGTTAATCCGCCACTGTATATTTCACGTGACTACTTTCTTTTTTTCCGTTCCTCTTCGCGAATTTTAATAATGTTAACAAGCGTCCATATTTGACCTCTCGGCGCATTAATTTCTAAAGCATTTCTTAAACTTATATTGGAGTACTCACGCCTTAAGTTTTTCACTGATGTTCCAACAACAAGAAAAATGATATTTATATGGGGGAGATCCTAACCTTTTAAATGCAGTTTTGTTGAAACCATGTTGAACTATTTTTCTCGCGCAGTTTCTCATGCGTTGTTTGGTGCTTACAGCAATTGGCAAATTAAATCAAATTGATATTGGAATACAATTTAAAATAGATGTGAACAATATGATGTACTTAATAATGAAACGCGAAGTAAGAAATTAATAATTAGAAGAATAGTTCCACTGTTATATATCTACGCAATCTCATTAACCCTTTCCCTCATATAGACGCTTTCTGACACCTCTGCAGCAGACAGCTTCTTGAAAACATAGTGACAAAAGAAGAAATTGCTCAAAACGAGCAATTTCTCCTTTTGCCAAAATGTTTTCCACTTTTAGTCATAGGTTATCCATTCAATTAAAGAGATTTTCTATTTTTTGACAAATATGTTCAAAGTCGTCTGCTGCAGACTTGTCCTATGAGGGAAAGGGTTAGAACGAGACATACATTTCGCTCGCTCTTTGATACGTAGATTTGAGCACGTATTCACCAACCCGTCTAAGTTCGATTTTTGAACACAATCTAAATTATCGAACTCAAGTTCGTTTATTTAGATTTAGACCTTATTCACAAACTCGACTCAATTGAAAACCGAACTAAATCTTAGTAAATTAAATATTTTGTTCACTTTGGGGCGTGCTGAATTATCGGACTAAATAGAAAAATCAAAGCGCCAATGGCACTGTAGTGGCGATCGTATGGAAAATCCTGCAAAGTAACAAGCAGTATATCGGTGTAGGGCTTGCGATGACTCTGGTGCGGGAATATTTGAGAATGTATCAACCCTGCATCTTTTGACAGTAGAATAATGTTAGTTTGCCAGAATGTTGTCTTGGTGATTATTTAGTTACGTTCTGAAATTGGTCATGTGTTCAAAATTAGGCCATTCCAAAGTTATGAAAAATCTAGTTGGTATTCGATAGACTACCGTTTTAGCTCATTAGAATGGCTATTTGTAATCTAAATTGTTCGGGTAATCACATGTTTATCACCAGGTCGTTAGGCCATATTAAGATAAAATATATTTTACACTTTAGAAATGACTAAATTATCAAGAAAGGAGAGAAAACAGTATCCATTAGTTTGGTGTTTGTTTCAATGATGTCCGATATTAAACAGGTCTGTTCAATTTAGTCCCTTCACATTGCATGATTGAGGGTTGTCAGAGACATATAAACAGTGTATTTATATGTCTCTGGGGTTGTTAAACTGCTTTGAATAATGTGAGTGCAAAAACAAACACAAAACATGCTCCAAAAGCACAATTTCACTATTTGCCAAACAAACTGTTCAATTTATAAAAATATAGGCATATATTATAATGCTCGATCTCCAAACTAAATTAGGCTACACTGTCAGCATTGATTGCTAATTGACTCTAGAACGTGCAGACGTGTATACATAAAGTGTGTACACACTTAAACCTTTGTAAACCAGTCTTATCATCTAGACGCTTTCATATATTTAAACAACTACAAAATAAAGCGTTTATAATATTGAGATTTACAAGCTCTTCTGGTTTTTGGTCTCGCGAGCTATTTATAGAACCTTTTGGAATTTCCAGATTTGAGTATCATCCGAGTTGCCGTTATTTGCAAGGCAAAACGCGCAATGATATTTATTATCTGCCAAATCATGACGAAGATAATATTTACATATTTTAACTCTATGTAGATAATGTCTCGATAAAACTCAAATATTAGTAACAATCCGGTACCAAAGTAGCACTGACATAATTATTATTAATCACGTCTCTGCATCAATGATGGAACTATAACGGATGTGAGTAAATTAGTTTGCAGTAAGGAAAAAAAATATCAACCGATTGTTCAAAACCGACTATGTAAATATTTTTCGTTGTTGTTGTTTCTGTTAGCATTGTGGCGATTGTCAAACCAATCGCCACAAAAAGAACATGTCGACAGCTCAATGCCCACCGCTTCGATATTTCAATTGGACTTTTAATCAATGTCAACCCAAAGTGTTCGATAAAAAATAGTTGCAAAGTTGTCTCCTATATCTAGTGAAACATTTGTCAACTTCCGTTTTGAATAGACAATTTATTTTTGATGCAGTGGACATTCGTTGTCGTTGTATTGTTGATATCTTCGGAGAAGACAATGACATTAAACGCATTATAAAGCCAAATGAAGTTTTAAATTTGGACACTAACCAGGGATATTGAGATAGAGAATATGGGCTCCGATTTCTGCCCAATACAGGTCGTCTAAATTTAACGTCAGCCTATCACATAGTCGCTTACCAAACAGTTCGGTATAAACACTGGTAAGTAAACGATATAGAGAAACGATGTAAGCAACTGCTCGCCAAATGGCATTACTGTCGAGTGCGAGGGTAAACAATCCAATCAAACAACAGCGGTGATTGTCGAGTGATCCGATTGTATAGCACGGTCGTATGTTGTATCGAGCGACTTCATTGCACTGACAAAACCGAGCATGTGCTCATGAGTATTTAAGCGTATACGGTCAATTCGAGACGACCCTTTATGCGGTGTAGTCAGATCCAATATACGTACAGCGAAGTATTTTGGTCTGATTCTAAATGAGATTAATATCTACGTTAACCGTATTTAGCCGCGAAAGCTCAATTTATAACGTCGATAGCTATATATACATCCAGGGGTCGAGGTTTCGAACCCCGGCTCGGTCACTTATTAATTTCGATGATCGATAAAAGTTATTGTGACTAGTGTCATTCGTGTTACACTAATGGACTAAATATTCAATGTTGAAAGGAAGCCAGTTACGTCGGAAGACTTGTGTGGAGTATTGGGTGAACTGGCCCCCCGTGATATAATTGGGTCGTGGGTTCGAACCCTGGCTCGGCTATTTATTAATTCCGTTGATCGATAAAAGCCACTGTGACTTCCGTTTTTCGTCTTACACTATGGGCTAAATAGTCAATGTTGAAAGGAAGCCAGTTACGTCGGAAGAATGTTGTTTGGAGTATTTGGTGAACTGGCCGCCGTGATATAACTGAAATACCGTTGAAAACGGAGTTAAATTCCCAACAAACAAAACAAGAAAACGTTTACCTTCCTCCGGCGGTTTATTAGTTACTGGCAACTCCAATCTAACTATACACCCGAACATTTGCCACTTGCAGACGCGTTTTGACGCATATTCAGCAGACGACTTTTAAAAACTATATAACAAAAGGAGAAATTTCTCATCAAATGTATTCAATAATAAAACTTTTATTTTATAGATTTGCATTTGTTTTTGCATGGACATTTTTAAAGTCGTCTACTGAAGATTTGTAGTATATTATAAACGGTTTCACTTATATATATTCTTTATTAAAATTGAATTGTAAACAAGCGTTTATCTGATATCTATCTTGCTCGTTCTCAGCTTTGTTGGGACCTAACCAGTACTCGCGTTTGTGTCGAAAACACCTAAAGATAGAACCCGCTCATCATCGGTTTAGAACACGGAACCTCTGTAATGAGAGCCCGAAGCCCCATCACTGCAAATTTATATTCCACTGTACACCATTATAAACTTGTACAGACATATTGTCGCTTCAGGGATGCTATTTACGGTTCGACGGCGATCAGGGAACGACCATATCAGAACGTGCGGACGAATATACTTATCTTGGTATTCGCAAATTACCCGAAGGTTGGTTTGCCCTTGACACGAGCCAGCTATTACTTTACGTTTACCCACATATATATGAGCCGTTCCACGAGAAAACCAACAGTGTTGACTCTGCGTAAAGTATCGACCCGGATCAGCCTAAGCATGCCGCGTAGGCTAACCCCGACAGACACTTTTCGCCTCCTGTTGATTTTCTGTTTCAGGAATCATTACTCTATATACCTCTTTCCCCCGGAGATGGAATGTGTCGGCCCGGATCAGCCTGCGCGGACTGCTCAGACTGTCTGGGTCAATATATTACGCAGAGTCCATACTGTTGGTTTTCTCGTGGAACGGCTGATATGCGTTCCGACACCTCTGCAACAGATGACTTTTGAAAATGTTGCAAAAGTGAGTAAATAGTTGTAAGTGGGAAAAAGTTTAAACTTTTCCAAAAGGAAGACCATATGTATGTACATGTATATATATATACAGTCAAACCTGTGCTAAAGACCACCATGAAATAGTGATTCTATCTTAGCAACCACACTTTCAGCACAGGGACTTGCTTCTCTAAAAATAGATATGCATAGAGTAGGTCATATCTATTGTAAGAGGAGCAAGTCCCTGTGCTTTCAGTTTCCCAATTACTCATTTTCTGCATAAAAGACCCTGCCAATCAAAGACCACCAGTGAACAAAGATGTTCATGTTGTATTCCCATGGGTGGTCTTTATACGCAGGTTCCACTGCACATGTTTATCATGAATCAAAGACCACCAGTGAACAAAGACCATAGTGTTGTGTTCCCATGGGTGGTCTTTATACGCAGGTTCCACTGCACATGTTTATCATGAATTAACGACTCAAGTGAACAAAGACCATAGTGGTGTGTTCCCATTGGTGGTCTTTATACGCAGGTTCCACTGCACATGTTTATCATGAATCAAAGACCACCAGTGAACAAAGACCATAGTGTTGTGTTCCCATGGGTGGTCTTTATACGCAGGTTCCACTGCACATGTTTATCATGAATTAACGACTCCAGTGAACAAAGACCATAGTGTTGTGTTCTCATGGGTGGTCTTTATACGCAGGTTCCACTGCACATGTTTATCATGAATTAACGACTCAAGTGAACAAAGACCATAGTGTTGTGTTCTCATGGCTGGTCTTTATACGCAGGTTCCACTGCACATGTTTATCATGAATTAACGACTCCAGTGAACAAAGACCATAGTGTTGTGTTCTCATGGGTGGTCTTTATACGCAGGTTCCACTGCACATGTTTATCATGAATTAACGACTCAAGTGAACAAAGACCATAGTGTTGTATTCTCATGGGTGGTCTTTATACGCAGGTTCCACTGTACATGTTTATCAGGAATTAACGACTCCAGTGAACAAAGACCATAGTGTTGTGTTCTCATGGGTGGTCTTTATATGCAGGTTCCACTGTACATGTTTATCATGAATTAACGACTCAAGTGAACAAAGACCATAGTGTTGTGTTCTCATGGGTGGTCTTTATACGCAGGTTCCACTGTACATGTTTATCATGAATTAACGACTCCAGTGAACAAAGACCATAGTGTTGTGTTCTCATGGGTGGTCTTTATACGCAGGTTCCACTGTACATGTTTATCATGAATTAACGACTCAAGTGAACAAAGACCATAGTGTCGTGTTCTCATGGGTGGTCTTTATACGCAGGTTCCACTGTACATGTTTATCATGAATTAACGACTCAAGTGAACAAAGACCATAGTGTTGTGTGCCCATGGCTGGTCTTTATACGCAGGTTCCACTGTACATGTTTATCATGAATTAATGACTCCGTCAAATGTTAGAGACTAAATGGTAAATTTTGTTTGAGGCCCAATTTTGAAACAACAAAACTATTCAAATTGTTACATTAATCTTGAAACCATTATATAGAACTGTCTATTTAAATTAAGTTATTGATATTTAAACTAGAGCTTTATAGATATAAGAATCTTGAAACCATTATATTGAACTATCTATTTAAATTAAGTTATTGATATTTAAAACATCCAACTATCAAATAATTTAGAAAAATACTAGAATAATAATCCGCGGAGCACGTGTGTCACCTGCTCATAAAAGTGTGACGAAAAAGTGTGACGGACGGACAGACGCCGGACAAAAAAGTAAGTAAGTAAGTAATCCCTAAGTGCCTACCATGCTACGCAGGGTGACACAAAAACGTTGTTGAAAAATTATGTTGATCTCAACATTTGTCTATTCACAGATCTTTAGATATATTTAATTATTTATTAATTTTTCTTTTGTAAACAATGACACAAAAGAGAGTTGTCCCATATTCTGTTATATATGAGCCTTTCCACAAGAAAAACAATCAAACACTCTGAGAGGGAATGTGTCGGCCCGGATTAGCCTGAGCGGACTGCACATGCTTGATCTGGGTAGATACATTACGCATACTGTTGGTTTTCTCGTGGAAAGGATCATATATATGTCATTTTACTTAGTTTGTAATGCTAATTTATATGCACCTCATGTGTTCTTTCTTTGTACACACTGGGAGTAATAAAGACATACAAATGAACTGTATATAGGTGTACCCAGATGCCTTCAACACCGACTGTAGATGTGTCATATGAGGGAAAGGGATAAGTCAATAGTATGTAGATCTATAAAGAAAATTTGGCTTCACATGAAGAGTTGTTTTTATTGGTAGTTTATTTTATAGACATTGGCATGTGCAAACAAATAAAAACCCTGTACATCGTATTTATAACTGGTAACAAGTTGCAATAAATCACATGAATGTAGCACTAATGACAGAAGATCTTATATTAATAGTTTATCGGAGGCTTTGAAATGTGCAAACAGACAGCCGTACGTGGTGTTTCTACCTGGTAACGAGTCCCAGAACAGAACAGAACAAAACAGAACAGAAATTGTAATTGACATTAAGCATACACGCTCATAGTCACATAATAAATACATATAAATATACATACAACAGAAATGGCATGTCGTTTAGTACATACATATAAATATACATACAACACTTTACAGAAATGGCATGTCGTTTAGTACATACATATACATATACATTCAACATAAATGGCATGTCGTTTAGTACATACATATAAATATACATACAGCAGAAATGGCATGTCGTTTAGTACATACATATAAACATACATACAACAGAAATGGCATGTCGTTTAGTACATACATATACATGTACATACTGTTATAACATCTATTGTACATTTTGGTTACAATTAATGACCTGATTGAGACATTAATCAGTCACCATGCACGGCTATTTTTCCAATTTGAAGCAACCAGATTCACACTATATAATCACTTTACCAACTATTGTAAATATGTTTACAGACTAGACACTGGCCGTAAGATAGTTCCTTTAAAAGTGTCCCATGAAAAGTAAACCCTTTCCCACATACGACAAGTCTAGAGCGGGCGACTTTGAATGTTAACATTCAGTTAAAATACAGAAATTCTCTATTTATATAAATGACATTTTGAAAGAATTCGAAAACGTTATGTCAAAATGAGACATTGCTCATGATGAGCAATTTCTCCTTTTACCACAATGTTTTCAAAAGTCGTCTGCTGCAGTAGGCGTCAGAAAGCGTCTGTATGTGGGAAAGTTTTAAAGGATATTCGCATTGTAATGATCGATTACAGGTTCACAAGAGCGAGGCATAAAGCGACTCCGAGCACAATAATATGCTTCTTCTCCACGACGGATATTCTAAATGCCCCTAATTACCGTTCCTTTTTGTTTTCCCCCATTTTTTGGGCTTTCCTTTCAATTATATGACGTCTTTTAGTTGATGAATTATCACCAGCACGCGATGTGATACGTTCGGCGAGATGATCGAATACCTTGTGGCAAACAAGCGTGCCGAGCCTCGCTTTGGGACCGTTTCCTAGACAACCAGTGACATTTCTGCTATCTTGCAAAAACATTTGTTTAATTTCACACGCGGACTTTGGCCATAAACTCTGATCCAACATAAATACCCTTAATTGTCCGATTCGATGTCAAAACGCCATTTTTGTCTCAACGTAAATAAAAGGGAATTTGTTTGTTTATGTTGCTGGTATTGGCTGTCCATGAAATTATCTTCATTGTATATGCGGGTTTATACATTCTTCATCAAACTCAAATCGATTATAATGAATATTATAATGATAAGCATCATCAACATCATCCTCACCACCAGTAGTAGTACTCCGATTGTAATGTTTCAATAAAGAAATGAATTGCATATCATTCATGGACCCATGCATCTCTTTGTACAATGATCCAAAGACATCGCATTTCCCAGTCCAGTAACGATTTTTAAACTGGAAAGTTTGACCATCACATATACAGCGGATAAGGATACGTTTATAGCACTTTTTCCCACAATGTCTCTCCTAATTACCAACCAAACTGGCTGGTTTCAGGATAAATTTACCAGTATTACTGAAAAAATAATTGAAAGCGGCGTATAACACCAATCAGTCAATCAATTGACCTTCATATAAGGAATATAAAACATGAAAAACGCCCCCCTCATCTAGAGCCCTAAATATAATTTCATATCGTGACATATCCTAGTTAAACACGTGACCATCAGGTTAACCATTCCGTCTGTGCTTCCTGACCACAGAAATAAAAACGTTTAGTGCCCGGAGTTTTGAACTAGACTATACTAATTATCTGTCCATCCATTGTTCCATAATTACTGGACCCAATTAGGATAATAACAGTGTTTAACGCCAAGACCTTCTTAAACATGCTTATGATATCAATCAATGCTGTTTCGAGTTCAATAAATAAGTTAATACAGTTGATCGATACACAAGTTGATAACGATTCTGAATCTGAATAAGACATATAATTAATTTCTATACGATGATGCATATGTCTTTGGTAAATTCGTTTTGTATCGACTTTTTTTCTTCTGTTTGGACAAAATGATATTGTATTGCGCTGAACCCATTTGTATAAGCCATTTATCTACATTAAACATTCTTATTCTTCTTAACTTCAATTCTTGCTTGAACAAATAAATAGGTTCACCAACTGTTTACGTGATAAGCAATGATATGTGAAATAATATACACCCCTATAAAATTTATTTAAAATGTAAATGTAAATTAAATACATGGTTCTTTTGTGACTGTATACACGCTTTATTTATAAAAAAAAAAAGTCCTTGCTGACATATATTCTCATTGAAAGCAATCATTGCAGCATGTTGTGCAAGAATAGTTTATGCTTCATTCGTCAAAACACTGAAAGTTTACCTATGTTAGAGTGCTACAAAATTCGCGTTCCATTACGCGTACTCAATTGATAACGTTTTAACGCCGTTTTCAATATTTTGTTTGTCATATCACGGCGCCAAGTTCACCTTCTCATGTGTTTCAAGGATTTCCAACACTTGTACTACACACAACAACACGGTTCCAAGCAACTAGCCAGCTGCTTTTCCACGCTCGACACAGTGACTTTTATCAAACGGATATCAAAGAATCGTCTTAACAGTACAAATAACATAGTGTTTAATTAAGGATGCCACATTGCAAACTTGATATTGAAGCAATCAATATCCATTGGAAAATTTATGAAAAGGGTCAGAAAAGAAACATTTCTGCAAAATAATATTGAAACAAGTAAATCGCTTTATGAGAGGAACTGTTATTTTATCCCCTTTCTGATGCCATCTGGCAGCATTGATCCTCAACCAATCAATAGAGCTTGGCTTGCATATGTTTTGAATGAGGGTATCAAAGGGACCATGTAAGCGAAATTATCTATTCGAGTCGAGAAGAAGTTTGAAGTTTCGACCTTTTACCCCTTTTCTGATGTCGCCTGGCGAAACATTGTTTTTTAATAGTTCATAATGTTTTTTAATAATTCATAATGGCTTGAATGAATTTTAAAGAAGGTCACATAAGGAACATTACTGCTACATCTTAATTCAAGTGTTCCATGCTCAAGTCATTTAACATATAACCGTATCTGTCCTGCAGTCAAGCTTAGCGTTATGCATATATACTTTACCTTGTTTGTTTTCTATGTTTAATCGATTTCTTGTCACAAAAGTAGCACTTTAATCTTCAAACTGATTAACTACACTCATTTAGTATTGACATATACAAAGGTCACGTTTTACTTAAAAAGCAACTTGAAGACAATCTTCATGAAATACAGTATGGCTCTAGGCAGTTAACTCCTACACAAAGACATCGGGAAACGACAAATTGCCGAGTCCTGTTTACATTGACCTTGACCTTTGCTGCCGTTGGAGCAGACCACGATTGAAACCATTATTTTAAATGAGAAAACTTTCCTAATATAAATTTGAAACATTGTGATTGTGGCCAAAGGTAAAACGGTTATTTTCATCAGGGTCTTTGGCTTGACTGACGTCTCTATTTGTCTCAGAAAAGGTTAAAACACCGAAAGGTTTTCATATATATTTCCTTTACCATTCACTACTGTAGTATTTCAATTTAAGAATTGTAAGGACATTTTCATCATGTTATCAATAACAACTATAACTATCACTGAAGATGATAAATACCCCATAAACCCTCAAGTAAAAGGGCCATAACTCTGTAAAATAACATGCAATTGTAACCCC
>JASEVX010000002.1:130142018-130385623 GCA_031761405.1 Serripes groenlandicus
AAAGCAACACACATGTGGGGGTGGATTATTATCATGTCAAATAAGGATTTTTAGAACATGAAAATCGCCCCTTATATAGGACCCACACAATAGGTTTTAGGGGTCATATACGGATCTTTAAAAGAACATGCAACACGCCTTTTATCTGGAGCTCTGTAGACTATATGTATATAAAATTATAGTCTGTAACAATATATATCGTGTGCTTCATGCAAATTATAGTCTGTAACAATATATATCGTGTGCTTCATGCAAAACTGTTGTAACTACATCTTGTTACAAGGTGTAGTTACAACCGTTTTGCATGAAGCCATCGATATATAAACAGTCAAACCAGTGTTGATAGACCAACCATAGGAACATAACAATACGGTCTTTGTTCACAGGTGGTCTTTAATTCCAGTCATTTAGGCAGAAAATTATTAATTTGTAAATTAAGTGTAGATGTTATAGGTAGGGAATTGCTTTGCAAAGGCGGTCTTTAGCACAGGTTCGACTCTATTTCCATGTACGGGATCTTGCCATTAATGTCAAGTTACAGAATGGTGTCAAAGTCTACACACTTATCCAAAGGAGTTAGTCTCAATATATCGCCGTTACATATTGCGAACATCGCATTCCTAGTACAGAAACCTGGACTACCAAAGGAGTAAAAACAAATTGAGCAGCAGTCTTAACCCTTCCTACAAAGCATGGAAACACCGGTTCTCGAACCTCTTAACATTTATCAGGGCTCATGGGAATACTTATAAATTAATGTCAAAAAACAACAATAATGACAAATAAATTCAACAATTTATGTGTAAGTAAAGAAAGCATCGGTTCACATAAAATGTATTACGTATAATGCGTTTTTGGAAATATAAAAACAGTCCTTGAACTAAAGGTTCGAGAATAGGTACGGTTCGAGAACAGGGACCTGTACGATACAGCTAATCTGTTGCAGACGACTTAAATATATGGAAAATCTCGCTAAATGAAGGTATAATTACTGGAAAAAATATTTGTATTGAGTAATTCCTACTAGTCACACTATATTTCAAAAGTTGCCAGCTGCAGAGGTATCATAAAGAGCAGATATGTGGAAAAGTGTTAAATCTTACCTTTGAACTGCACGCAGGGTCTCTCCTCTGGTAACATCTATGGTGTATGTATTATATAACGTGATTTGTCAGGCGTGAAGGACTTGTGTAAAGTCGTGAACTGCGCAGTTCGCATGGGAAAATGACAGGCTGAAATGAACACGGTTTTCCGGTGGCATGTACCGTGGGTTGACACCCCCATTATTGCTTGTAAATATCACGGAATATGCTCTGTAAACAAACATATTTGATCGAATGATTACACGCTTCGTATGCAATTAATCGACTACTTTAGATAATTAAGGCAATAGTTGGCAGACTGACTTATATACATATAGACAGAAAGACAGATCGGCGGATGTATGAACACGGCCATGACTTTCACATACCTATGCACATGGCTTATAAAGTCAAAAAGAAAGAAAATCTCAACAGATTGCCGTTCCAACGTGGCTAACATTTAGAAACAATATGTCAAGCCTGTTTACAAACAGTTATGCTCTATGAATGACCTATCAATTTTCCAAATTTTAAATACATATTTTTCTCCGGAACGAACTCGGTTTCAAAGTTTAAAGGGGCACTTAAAGTACATGTAATTGTATCTAATGAATGTTTGGGGGGTGACATTTGGTGGACCTATGGAGCCTTTGGACGTATTACATCGCTGTTATAGCAAAGGTATGAGAGTAGAACTACAATTATAGTGTTTCGTTCGAAGTTACATCCGAAAGTTTGGCCCTTCGTGATCAGGTGGACCGTTTCGGTGTTGTAGTGGAAGGTCGCGGGCTCGATCCCCGGCCGGTTCATACCAAATACTTTGAATAGTTTTACTTCTAATTTATTTGTTATAAGCTATCGATGGGCCATAAAACAATATACATTCTGACTGGGATTTTTCAACACAAACGGCGCGGGTACTGGTTAAGTCTCCAAGAAGCAGACATCGAGTGTGTAACTGTGTGTATGTATAATAGGCTTAACTGAGCCTTCGTTGAACGCAAATGCAAATCGCCAGATGATGCTGTATATGTAGACGGGTATAGACTGTGAGTTAACTAGAATGTACTAATGATTAAGGCGGTATTTAGCAATGGTAATTAGTCCAAGGTCAAATTGGTTATTTAAAGGTCTCTGTTACATGAAGTTCGAACGCCAGCTCGGCCAACATTCTTTCCGACGCCAGACAAAAGTCAGTGCTACATGCGTCATTCGTCTGCAACCAATACGCTAACAGTTTATGTGGAAAAGGAGACAGTTGCTTGGAAAGACTGTTGTGTAGAGTATTAGTACGAGAACATCTGGAAGCACATGGGTATGGGAACTGGTTGACGTGATATTGCTAAAAAAAAATTGATATGCATAAATTGATACGTCTTATCTTGTTGGTCTACACTGACCGGTACTCATATAGTAATTGATTGTGTTTGGTAAATACTAATCACAATAATAGAAAGATATGGTCTACCTTAATGTGTCGTTACTTACCGGGAAATTGGTTAAGTGGTCATCGCCCTTACATTGATAATATTTCAAATGTTAGCACCTCAGAGACAGAATTGTTAGACGTTCAGTCTCGAGAGCCGGGGACCATCGTTCAATTTCCGGTCAGTTATACCAACGACTGAAATAAAAGTAAACGCGGCCGTTTCCCTCCTGTACTAGGGCTTAAAATCACGACCGATATGGCTAGCCACCTCAGAGACAGAATTGTTAGACGTTCAATCTCGAGAGCGGGGCACCACGGTTTAATTTCCGGTCAGTCATACCAATGATTTAAAGAAAAGTAAACTCGACCGTTTCCCTCCTGTAATAGGACTTAAAATTACGACCGTTATGGTGTTGTGTTATTCGAACATACTATGCATTAATTAAAAATCATTAAAGGTGTAGATCGTCATGTCAGGGCAATTTTTTAGGATATATTTCGGATCGGTACAATATCTAGCTGCCAGATTCATAAATCTTTCAAACATACAGACAGACGCTTTCTGACGCCTCTGCAGCAGACGACATTTGAAAACATATTGGCAAAAGCCGAAATTACTAATAATAAGATGACCGAAAAATATATGTCCCTTAATACAGATAAATTCTTAGGTATAAGATGACCGAAAAATATATGTCCCTAAATACAGATATTTTTTTAGGTATTTTTGTGTTCCATGCTGCTCATCGTCATTTGCAAGAAATTATACAACTCAAAATGAGCTACCGTTATGTATCTCATGACATTAGGAGAGTTAACTATTTATGATGCCATACGGTAGGTCATATCATTTGCATACTTCCATGCTGTTGCACTGAAAGATTAAAGCCTAATTTGCTCAGTGTTAGTCTACATAACCATTGAAGCAGAACTGATTATTTGAAAGACGCTTTTCAAAAACCAAATATATTCATCCAAACGCCAGCAGGACATACATTATAATATTTTACTGGTGAAAAATATTACTATATTGTATGAGGACAAAGGTGTTCCAATTTGTGTCCTACGTTATAAATGCGCGATTTAGTTTGCATACATGCAAAGGAATTTGCAAAAGAATGCCATCACAGTCTACAGCATACAGACGCTTATTCCCCCTCTGTAAAGCTCCCAAGGGATCAAGAAAACTCTTCAGAGATTTCCTACATGATTTTATAAATGCATTATTTATGAGTTGCTTCGCACCCTTGGCGGTTCGTACTCATCTTCTCACACACTTTGGGCCAATATTTGCGAATAGAGACTGATAACGAATGACAGCGTGATATTCAATGAATCGTTTTTTGTCATGTCGATGGCGTGCTAGGACAAATTTTCCAGGAGCATTTGCAATTGTAAGAAACCAAGGTTCGATATATTCACACGTTGAACAACAAATATATCCATATCTATCTTCCAGAGCCGACATGTAACACCTCTAGTTTTACCATCCTTCATATTGTGACCCATTTTCTATGAAATGAAAACTGAGACTTGAGACATGCCCGGCTAAATGACGTCGTGTTACACTTGCGTGAAGTGAAATCACTTGTCTATAGTCTTGGTATTGTGTTTTACGCCGCTCTCTACACTGTTTTAGTTATATCACGGCGTTCCTGGGTAAGTTGCGAGAAATACTATCCTGACACCAGCGAATCATACGTAATGCTAACCCCACAAGCCTGAGCACACAGGACGGAATATTCCTGCCATGTTAAAGTCCTTTGGTATGACCTGGCCTCGGATCGGACCAGTGACCTCCCGCACCCGAGGCGGAGACGCTCTACCATCACACCAGTTAGGTAAACTAACCCGCATAAATCTCTTACAGTACATCAGTAGTTCTGGTAACGTAACAAAGGAATATAGCGTGATATTACTGAAACATCCTTGAGAGCGGCGTAAAATTATATTTAAACAAACAAACAAACGAACAAACTAGTCTTACGTCGGTTAACCTTTATAAAGACAGCCATAACGCGGCTCATATGTCTTAAACCTTTCCCACCTGCAGACGAATTTTGAAACATATACAACAGACGACCTTTGAAAACATTATGGAAAAAGGATATATTGTTCATGGTGAGCAATTCATCCTTTCACCACAATGTTTACAACTCTATTCACTTAATGTACTTTCATTCATAGAGATTATCTATAGTTTTGCGTGCAGGTTTTCAAAGACGTCTGCATCAGACCATGGGCACTTGATGGTATGTAAGACCACTCTCCGTGATCTCTGGACTATCCTCCGTAATCTTCGACTACCCTCCATGATCTCCGACTACCCTCTGTGATCTACGACTACTCTCCGTGATCTCCGACTACTCTCCGTGATCTCCGACTACTCTCCGTGATCTCCGACTACCCTCCGTGATCTCCGACTACCCTCCGTGCTCTCCGACTACTCTCCGTGATCTCCGACTACCCTCCGTGATCTCCGACTATCCTCCGTGATTTCCGACTACGCTCCATGATCTCCGATTACGCTCCGTTATCTCCGACTACCCTCCGTGATCTCCGACTACCCTCCGTGATCTCCGACTACCCTCCGTGATCTCCGACTACTCTCCGTGATCTCCTACTATCGCCGTTATATAACCTTTAAACGATATAATCCTTTTATATGTTGAGAATTAGATCTAATTATGTTATATAAGTTCAAACGTCAGTATTTAACATGGCGAGTTAAGGACCTTTTCTTTTTTTTAAAAATACTGAAATGTTAACCTATATAAAGACTGCAAAGACTGACTGGTTCACTTTCATTTTTCCATTCATGCTCATCTGAAACTTATGAATTGCTTAATTCCTCCAGAGTGCAAAAATGTGTCACTGCATCTATTAACCCTTTCCCACATACAACACATCTGAAGTATGAGTCACAAAAATCGAACTTAGGACCCTAGGATTACAGGACTGACGGTCTAACTTTGAGCTGTTGTCGCCATACTAACTTGGCCAGTGTGCAGAGAGCAGACATAAAGAGTGATACATATAATGTGTACAAACCCTTACAAGTAATCAGCTTTCACTTAAAATGATTTTCTTCCGGAGCAATCATTTCATTTATTTATTTATAACGACTACAAACATTACAATATTAATATTTATTATATGCCTGTACATTTTCCGGTGGAAATACATGCAGATTGACATGCGCAAATACACCACGACAGATTAAAATTCCGTATCTACATGCGGTGTAAATACAAGATTGTGACGTCAGACAGTGTGCGGAATACTTTCAGCAAGGTATCCCCAATAAACAATGTATTGAATCTGTATATTTAATAGTTGTTTCGCTCTTCATAGATCGTAGGTATATAATAAAAGGAATATTACGTTGCGGGAGCGATAAATGGGTACGTATTGCACGACTCGTAGCGTGGGAAAATCCATATCTTACTCGACCTTCGGTCTCGTAAGATATCGATTTTTCCACGCTACTTGTCGTGCAATACAAACCCTTTTATCGCTCCCGCAACGTAATATTCCGTATGTATTGCATGCAACTATGCAAATATACAGATGGTAAACAAACCCACCCACTCGCATTATTATATACAATTTATTCATTATTTTGATTGGGTTTTTACGCCGTTTTCAACATTATTTCAGTTATATCACGGCGACAGCTCACGTATTCATGGTCCCTGGATAAACAAACCAGTAACAGGCTAAGAAATGAGCCGTGCCGCGACTTGGAATAAAACCCAGGACGCCCGGTTTCAAATCTCCGACGCTAACCACTCGATAAGCGGATTTCATACAAATCATCAATTAATGAACTACAAGCCTGTACTGAACTCACCGCTAGTCGAGAGTTAAACCAGTTCCTTATTTATATTTATTCGGGACTTTTAACAATGAAATGGATAAATCAACCTGGTGGAATGTTTATGACCTAGCTATTATTTGTGCCAAGAAAATATATGAACTATGAATAACTGAGCCATTTATATGACACATATAATTCTGAAGGAATGTTCACGACATAGACTTTTTATTTGACAGCATTCACTATGAATTGAAAATCTATTCTGAGGGAATGTCCATGACCTTGCCCTTGTTATGTGATAACAGTCACTATGAATGAATTGAAGATCGATTCTGAGGGAATGTTCATGACCTTGTCCTTTTTATGTGACAAAAGTCGCTATGAATGAATTGAAGATCGTTTCTGAGGGAATGTTCATGACCTTGCCCTTTTATGTGACAACAGTCACTATGAATTGAAGATCGATTATGAGGGAATGTTTATGACCTTGTTATTATTCGTGACAAGAATATATATGAACTATGAATAACTGAGCCATTTATATGACACATATAATTCTGAAGGAATGTTCACGACATAGCCTTTTTATGTGACAACATGCACTATGTATTGAAGATCTATTCTGAGAGAATGTTTATGACCTTGCCCTTTTTATGTGACAACAGTCACTATGAATTGAAAATCGATTATGAGGGAATGTCCATGGCCTTGCCCTTTTTATGTGACAACAGTCACTATGGATGAATTGAAGATCTATTCTGAGAAAACGTTCTTGACCTTGCCCTTTTATGTGACAACAGTCACTATGGATGAATTGAAGATCGATTCTGAGGGAATGTTCATGACCTTGCCCTTTTTATGTGACAAAAGTCACTGTGAATGAATTGAAGATCGATTCTGAAGGAATGTTCAAGACCTTGCCCTTTTTATGAGACAACATTCACTATGAATGACTTGAAGATCCATTCTGAAGGAATGTCCATGACCTTGCCCTTTTTATGTGACAAAAGTCACCGTGAATGAATTGAAGATCGATTCTGAGGGAATGTTCAAGACCTTGCCCTTTTATGAGACAACATTCATAGTAATGACTTGAAGATCCATTCTGAAGGAATGTCCATGACCTTGCCCTTTTTATGTGACAAAAGTCACCGTGAATGAATTGAAGATCGATTCTGAGGGAATGTTCAAGACATTGCCCTTTTATGAGACAACATTCACTATGAATGACTTGAAGATCCATTCTGAAGGGATGTCCATGACCTTGCCCTTTTTATGTTTTTATGTGACAACAGTCCCTATGAATGAATTGAAGATCGTTTCTGAAGGAATGTTCAAGACCTTGCCCTTTTTATGTTTTTATGTGACAAAAATCACTATGAATGAATTGAAGGTCGTTTCTGAAGGAATGTCCATGACCTTGCCCTTTTTATGTGACAAAAGTCACTATGAATGAATTGAAGATCGTTTCTGAAGGAATGTCCATGACCTAGCCCTTTTATGAGACAGACGAGCTGAAAGAACGTTCATTCCGAATGCCTCTTTCGTGACAAGAGTCACACTGATGAATTGAACATTGAAACAGATGGAATGTTCACGATGTAGTTTTTTTTTATGTAGCGTCACGATGCATTAAGAAACTGGGCTAGAGGAATAAACTAGACCTATGCAATGTTGTGGCCACACTCACTATGGATTGATTTGTTTTATTTATTTTGTTTACGCCGCTTTCAACATTATTATGGTTATATCATGGCGATAGTTTAATATATCGTGATCCCAGTTCTCTAGGGTAGGAAATATGCTTTGCTCAAGGGTAAACCACCATCACCTCTCCGACTTTGGATCGAACACGGGACACTCGGTTCCAAATCCCCGATGCTAAACACTCGGCCACAGTTCATTTCTCACTATGACTTAACCATTTCAGCGCCGAATTGTTTAAAGTAGAATCTTCCATGTTCAAACTCGGACGACTCTATTTTCATGTTATAGGATTTTTGGAATATTTTTATAACTCACAGCCAAACAATGCAGATTTCAGGTGAGACAGCTCGTTACGAGCTGACTCACCTGAATCTGTATTGTTTGCAAAAAGCTCAATATTGCCTTTGGCGCTGAAAGAGTTAAAGAACGAAGACGAATGAATGTTCATGACCTATGACCGTTTATATGACAAAATTCACGTTGACACGTGTCAGAGGTCAAGTGGTCTTGGATGTTTATTTCGATTTGGATGAAAATCTTAACACGTCAACAAGCAAGGGAAAGCTATTGATCAATAATTTCTGATATTCCAAACCGTCTTTGTACTTTGTACACTATTGTCCATTAGTTTACAAATGTAGAACCACGTTTCCCTCGGGCCAAGAAATTTGGAATTTGCTACCATTATCTTAGCCCTTTCCCACATTTTGAAGCCTAAACGGCAGACGATCTTTGAAAACATTGTGACAAAAAGATAGATTGCTTATTGAGCAATTTATCCTTTTTTTCACATTCTTTTTAACTCTATTCAATAACTATTCCTTCACTTACACAGCTTGTTCACCGTTGAACAAATGTTTTCAAAGTCGGCTGCTGCAGATTTATTAATATGGAAAGGGCTCATTTTGTCGAGCCGCGATAGCTCAAACCATAACGAAGAGGGCAACCTATTAACCCTTTCCCTCATACGGCAATTCTGCAGCAGACGACTTTGAACGTATTTTGTCAAAAAATAGGAAATCTCCATAATTGAATGGATAACCTATGACAAAAAGTGGAAAACATCGTGGCAAAAGGAGAAATTGCACGTTTTGTGCAATTTCTTCTTTTGTCACTATGTTTTCAAAAAGCCGTCTGCTGCAGAGGCGTCAGAAAGCGTCTATATGAGGGAACGGGTTAAATTATTCGTGAGTTCGAACCTCGGCTGTGGAGGAAGTATTTAGTTGAACGAGTGTTTTTGTTTTTTCTTTTTTGTCCAATCTCATTTCAAAGATCCAAATAAGGGACGTTTTGGAAATCAATTTCATTTACTTATTGGTGAGATTTATACAACGCATACATGAGTTGTTAGATTTTCTACGCTGGTCATATAAAACTCTTTGATAAAAGTTTGACATAAAACAAACATCGAAAACCAATCTGCAAGGGTTTCGCTATCAACAGCATAATAAGGTATGCATTGTTTAAAAAGAAATAACGCACGAAAGACGTTAACCAAAAAAAGAATAAATTATGTGTAAAAGACGTTCAATTCAATTTCAATTTCTTTGATACTCCCAGTTTGTACATGGACAAAAACATGAGGAAAATACAATTTAGCATTACGAACGGCGAAACAAAATGACATATATACATGACAGAATATAGAACAACCCTCTTTGTAATAGTGTTTACAAACGTGAATCGCCATTTAACCACATTTTACCATATTCAGCTTGAATATATGTGATATCGGATCGTCATTTATGCTTGAAGTATATTTTGGTCTACAATATACATAGGAATGCGCTGTTATCAAGTGGTTAGCGTCGTGAATTTGGAACTAGGCGTACTTGGTTCGATCCCTAGTCGCAGCGGTCACGGTAGCCTGATCGTGTTATAACTGAAATAATGAACAATGGCGTTCAACGCAAATTAATTAACCCTTTCCCTCATATAGACGCTTGCTGACGCCTCTGTAGCAGACGGCCTTTTTGAAACATTGAGACAAAAGAAGAAATTGCTCAAAACGAGCAATGTCTCCTTTTGCCACAATATTTTCCACTTTTTGTCATGGGTTATCCATTCAATTATGGAGATTTTCTATTTTTTGACAAAATACGTTCAAAGTCGCCTGCTGCAGAAATGAGGGAAAGGGTTAATGAACGAATACACTACAACTTGCGTACATGAATAACATGATAAACTTTAAGATAATAACCACAGGGGTATATTTTTTCTGCGGCGCCATGCAAGCCTTCTCGGGAAATATAGCGATACACGGAAATCTCGTTTGTTTATGGGGAAAGCGAAAGGATGAACTTTACAAGGAGCTTCGAGACACACAAAAAATACCACGTAGCACCACAAATCATTCCCTTTAAATTATTCATTCACTCAGTGAAACCCCCTGCAAATTGAATGTTATTCGGACATACCTAATTACCGGGCGAAAACGCGTGAAAGGGCCTTCAAGATACAAGATACTAATCAAATAAACATCGCAGACGCTATTCAGGGGCCCCACTTCCTAAACGCACATTCTATAGACGAGGTCACGTGACGTGATATACGGAGCCTCTCGGAACATTACCTTAATTGGTAGAGTAATCATTACAGACGCGACCTCTGACCTCTGTAACCAATATCCTCATATTTTGAAGATCCCCGCTGGAGCTAATCTGATGAAACCTCTATCGGGTCTTTTCTTTATGTTGACCGTATTCGACTTCTTTACTCGAGGCATAACATGTGACATTTAAGATCCGTAACCCTTAACCTGCTGCAGACGACTTTAAAAACAAATAGCCTCAAATATGGAAACTATCATTAAATAAAATAACAATTATTGTATAAAGTTGAAAGCATTGTGGCAAAAGGAGGAATAACTTATGGTAATCAATATCCCCATTTGCCACAGTGTTTTCAATAGTCGTCTGCTGCAGAGGCCCCAGAAAGCATCTATATGTGGGAAATTGACGTCTTTGTTGCAGACGACTTCGGGGGAAAAATTGAATGTAAAGCAGAAATTACTCAAGACGACCAGCTTCTCGTTTTCCCATGACGTTTTCATCTCTTGTTGTGTGGAGTACTGGTGTGAGAAAACCAGGAAATGCATGAGTAGGTGAATTGGCCGCCGTGATATAACTGAGAAATTGTTAAAAACGGCGTTAAATCCCAATCAATCATCTACCTTAGTGTGTCCTGGCTTTCTCACAAAGGTTCTAAACACAACAACCTTCCCAAGCAACTGATTACTTTTCCGTACAGATTAATAGTCCAATGGAGGACGACAAATGACTTTTGTAGCATTGACTTTTATCAAATGTAGGGAAGATTTTTCCGGAGCTTCGGTTCGAACACATAACCCCTGGATTGAAAGCTCGCGTGACTATGGGATGAACTTGCGGGGAACATCTTTGCCGCAGACAACTTTTAAAGAAGAAAAAGTGCATGTAAAGTAGAAATTGCTAGAAGCAAACAGTTTCTCAGTTTCACAAAGCGTTATCAATCAACAAAATTTGAACTTCGAATTTTACATTTGTTCTAACTATTTTAAAACACTCTAACAATGGGCCCGTTTGTTGCGCATAAACTAGTTTCGGTTTAAAACTAGTTTTGTAAACCATCCATTTGTTAATCAAACCAGTTTTAAAACTAAAACCAGTTCTTCCATTTGTTTACACAAACTTAAAACTGTTTTCTTAAACCGATCAAACCGCCATCGAATGTGGTTTCGGAGGTTTGATGTATCCGAATACATGGTCACTTGGAAGAGAGAAAATTGCTACTGAACCGCTTAAATTAGCCCTAACATGTGGAAATGCACCTGACTGGGTTCAGACATTGTCTAATAATAGTAATAAGAATATATTCGGATTTTTAAACATATAAATACTTATTTACTCGTTTTACTATGTAATTATGACCAGAAAATTAAAAGATAAAACATTTGTATCAAGTCAGTCATGTTTTTCTAAAAACCGACCGTTTGTGGCGAAAAATCCAAACCCTGTAAACCAATTTGGGTTTGATATTAAACTGTTGAAACCTTAAACCACAAACTAAAACCAGTTTAAGTGCAACAAATTGGCTCTATGTCATATCAGGTTCACGGTTAAAAGGTGACAGTTCGACATATCATACACTCTGGTAGATATATGTTCAAGTGTCCGTACTGGTCGAGTGGTAAGCGTCGGGAAAAAGGGACCGGCCATCCCAGGTTCGATTCTTACTCGCCGCGGTCGCGGTACAGTGCACTTGGACAACGATTTGTTTTAGCCAAGAACTTGTTTATAATTCAGGAATGGTGATTAAATGTTTCATGACCATTATGTGATTGTATACACATTGAACTCGCTTAAAACTGAACTAAAATAAAACATGTTAGTTATTCGTTGCACAGTAGAATTGTAAATTATTATTTATAGAGATAAAATTATTATTATAGATATAATTATTATTATAGATATAATTATTATTATAGATATAACATTATTATAGATATAATTATTATTATAGATATAATCACTATTAAAGATATAATTATTATTAAAGATATAATCATTATTATAGATTTAATCATTATTATAGATATAACCATTATTATAGATATAATCATTACTATATATATAATTATTATTATGATTATTATCAGTAGAACTATCATCACCATCAACATTATCACCAAAGCCGTTGGATTAATAGTATTTAATTCATGTAAGCATCCACAATCGATTGCAATATCAATATAATTATTATTACAAATATAATCATTATTATGGATATAATTATTATTATAGATATAATCATTATTATAGATATAATTATTATTATAGATATAATCACTATTAAAGATATAATTATTATTATAAATATAATTATATTATAGATATAATTATTATTATGATTATTATCAGTAGAACTATCATCATCATCAACATTATCACCAAAGCCGCTGGATTAATAGTATCTAATTCATGTAAGCATCCACAATCGATTGCAATATCAATATTTCACAAACAATTGAACGGTTTGGAAAAATGAACCCAGCACTTTTCTCATGAAAACAAGAAACTGTAAGGTGATCATAAATTTATGACTCATAATATTTCGTACGAACGTGAACCCTTTCTGTGTCACAGTATAGACGCCATTTGTCTCCTTTTGAACTCAGAACATGTATGGAAAAAAAGTGGTAAAAAAATGGAAAAGAAAATTCACGAGTATTTCACCCATTTCCTTAGTATTTTCAATAGTGTTTTTAAAAAAAATCCAATTATTTATTTGTTTATTGAATTCCTCAGATTGTCTAAGAAGAATACTCTGAACAAGATCGTAGTAAGTAAACGGATATTGCCTTAGAACGAATATCTATAGAAGGGAGGCGAAAATATACGCTCTCGCATGAACGCGAATTTTGAAAGAAGTGACAATCATGGAACTCCATGGCAGCGTCACAACGCGTGAGCGGTGGGGAATAAATCATTCACTAAGAAAAGAGGCGCGAAACACGCTGGTACGAAAGAAAATTAATTCGGGGATAATCAGATTTAACAATGCCTTATTTTCTAGACCGAGCTTTAGGTCTACTAGTCGTTTCAAGCTGCATGTATAACAATTTACCACATACAACAAATCAGCAGCAAGCGACTTTTTCAAATCATTTAACCAAATATATGGAAAATCTCTATTAACTCTTTCAGCGCCGAATTGTTCAAAGAAGACTCTTCCATGTTCAAAATCGGGCGTCTCCATTCTCATGTTATATTATATTTTGGAATATTTCAAATATAGTGATATCTAAACGGCAAACAATGCTGATTTCAGGTGAGGCAGCTCGTTACGAGCTGACTTACCTGAATCTGTATTGTTTGCGAAAACCTCAATATTGCCACTGGCGCTGAAAGGGTTAATGAAAGAATAAAAGTGATTAAAGTTGAAAACATTGTTGCAAAAAGGGAAATCTTTCTTTATGAGTATTTTTTTCCTTTCACCTAAATGTTTTAAAAAGTTAATCTGCTGCAGATATAGAAAATATATAGTTTGGAAGTGGTTTGGTCTGTGAAAGCCATATTCCTTTCTCTGAAACGGGCAACTTTGAACGCCTTTGCAGGATTTGCGGGTTTTTTAAATACAATTATGTTAAGCCACAGTTATACCGTCGGTAGCGAGGCAGGCTGACATTCAAGAGGTTGAGAGTTTGAACCCATTCTCAGCCAACATTCTTTCCGACGATTGACAGAAGTCATTGCAACAAATCTCTTTTTTTCTGCAACCAATGGGATCAAAGTCTATGTGGGATGGTAGCCATTTAACTTGTACACTAATTGTTGTGTTCAGGGGCGTAGCTTTGCAATTATCAATATGTAGGCCGTCTCGTGAGAAAATCAACATTGTGGACTCTGCGTAAAGTATCGACCCGATCAGCCTAAGCAAGCCACACAGGCCTACCCGGATAGACACTTTTCGCCTCCTGCGGATTTTCTGTTTCAAGAATAACTACTCTATACATCTTTCCCCCTAAGACGGAATGTGTCGGCCGGACCAGTCTGCGCGGACAGTGCAGGCTGATCTGGTCGATACATTAAGCAGACGTCTATCGCCGCAGCTGCATTTTAGCTTTTCTTCTGCAACCAATGGGATCAAAGTCTCTGGTAGCCCTTTCAGGGGCGTAGCTAGGGTATACAGAGTGTTCACGCAATTTCTTTAGGGGGGCCTTTTTTCTCCTCTATATCGTCTGTGGTGACTTCTGGGAGCATTTTCAGTAGCAAAATATGACTGATCTTGATGGTAAAATAAACGTATTTTCTAGGAAATTTTGAGATAGCAAAATGTGTTGCATTTGTCATTTTTTGTCAAATCTAGCTAGTCAGAACGGATGTTTTATACTTACGCCTACCACATGTTAAGTTTTTATTGCAGATTTGAACTTTTTAAAATGTGAGTACTGGAGACAATGTGTACAGTCAGCTACGCGCCTGCCTTTAACTTGTACAATAATTGTTGTGTTAACAACTGGTGTGCCAAAGTCAGGTAACACATAAGAAGATGAACTGGCCTCCGTGATATGACTGTAAAATTGTTGAAAACGGCGTGTAGCTCCAATCAATCTATTTACGAATATTATACATATCAGCCGTTCCACTAGAAAACCAACATTATGGACTCTGCGTAATGTATCGACCCAGATCAGCCTGCGCAGTCCGCGCAGGCTAATCCGGGTCGACACATTCCTTCTTAGGGGGATAGATGTATAGAGTAATGATTTATGAAACATAAAATCCACAGGAGGCGAAAAGGTTTTGCCCGGATTAGCATGTGCGGCATACTTAGGCTGATCCTACTCGATACTTTACGCAGAGTCAATAATGTTGGTTTTCTCGTGGAACGGCTCATATACATGTATAGATCAATCGTTGTTAAACTATGGTAGAATCTCTAAATAATAGTATGATTATTTAAAAAGAGTTGAAAACATTGTGGCATAAAGAGAAATGGCTCATTATGAGCATTTTTTTCCTTTTGTCACTATGTTTTCGAATGACGTCTGACGTCTGATGCAGAGGCGTCAATATGCGTCTGTATGAGGGAAATGGTTAACACTCAGTCCCTTTCTTTGTAGATATAATCAAATCCCTTAAATACCTGACATAGCTCAAATATGATCCCTTCAGTGGAGTTGATTGACTAGAGTTTAACCCTTTTCCCACATACAACATATATGTAGCAGACGACTTTTAAAACATTACATAAAAATGATAAGAAATCTCTGTAAATGAACGTTTCACAAATGAATATAGTTGAAAAAGGGGAGATTTGTTTTATTTTAAGCAATTTCCGCATTGATTACAAAGGGCGTCAGAAATTGTTTATTTGTAGAAAACGTTTAAACGCCGTGTTCAATGGTATTTCAGTGATCTCACGGAGGCCAGTTCACGCGTTTGTCCTGGTTTTCTCGCACCAATAACCCACACCCATTTCTTCCTAGACAACTGACTGGCTTCCTTCCCAAAATGATAAGACTATTTAGCCAATTCGGTGGACTGCAGTGAACACAAGTACAATTGGGCATTTCTGAACTCTATAGGTTCAGATCAACCTGTTTATCTGCTTGGCTATATCAGAATCTACATAAGTTAACAGAATATCCCAATAAGCTAATCGAGGGCTTGGCGTGAAACGGTTGTAACTAAAATTGATATATTTTTACCAAGGTTAATCACATCGCCATAAAGTCTTCATAAGCGTTAAATAATTTTTTTGGGGTAAACAATGGCAATTTAGGTGCCATTGCTCGTTCTGAGCAATGGCACCTAAATTTGCATTGTTTACAAAGGGGTCAAAAATGCCCCTAAACCAGGGTTCACACCAAGCCCTCGTAATGTGAGTAAACAGTGTAGAGCTTGATCAGACCAGACAGTGCGAATGCGCAGGCGGATCTGGACTTACGCTGGTCACACAAATCAACTGGTACCCCCTTTTCCCAATGGACGGGCTCATGTGGCGTAACGGAAACATGAAGGGATATTTCCATACACCCCAATATGGAAATTATCATCGCAAGCTACACGGATCACGTGACCCTATTTACATATTTATCAACGTAATAGAGTAACTATACACCACTGCCTGTGCCAGAAAATAATGTCTTATTTGGAACCGGTCCCAGGCCGCCATTTTAATTGAAAAATCGAACTTAAATTATGACAGCGTAGAAGCTATGGGCTTGGATAATTCTCCTTCTTCCAGAATTTGTTTTTTTTTTGTACTTTAACCGCCTACCCTAAATAATATTTTATAAGGATTGTTTTAGATTTAATTCGAAATTGATTAAGAAATAATATTTAAAAAAAACAGTTTATTAAAGTTAGTACTTTTCCAACAATGTTTTCACAAGTTGTACTCTCCATAAGGCGTAAGAGGTCGTCTGTTTCGGGGCCAGATTTAATCGGATCATAGTTAGGAGCTATGGGCTGGGTCATTATTTCATCTTCTTAGCCTCGAATTTGATAAAATCCCACCCTGTGAGTTAGAGACTTTGTTTCAACATAATTGAGTTGCTTTGGAAGATTTTTGTGTGGAGTACTGGTGTGAGAAAACCAGGAAATGCATGAGTAGTTGAACTGGCCGCCGTGATATAACTGAGAAATTGTTAAAAACGGCGTTAAACCCCAATCAATCAATCAATCAATCAACAATAATTGAGCAGCGCTCTTTGAAAGCCAACCGCTAGGATGATGTGACAAGTGAAGATCCAGATCTGGTATCACATAAAGTTTCAGGAAACTTGTGTAAAGAAGCACTAGTATCCATTGGCGCGTGCATGTCTTTTACACACGTATAATCATTACGTTTAGGTTAGTATTCACCCCGGTCGGGACGCGAGCTGTCAATCCAGAAGTTGTGAGTTCGAACCCAAGCTCAACCTACATTATTTCCAACATTTGACAAAAGTCATTGTGAAAAGCTTCGTTCGTCTTCCACCAATGGGCTAAGAGTCTATGTTGAAAACGCAGCCAGTTGCTTGGAAAGAATGCTGTGTGGAGTGCTGGTGTAAGAAAGCCAGGAAACACATAGGTGAACTGGCCGCCGTGATATGACTGACACAAATTTGAAAACGGCTTTAAATCCCAATTTATCAATCAAAAAAGTAGATACCGCTCAAAACAAAATTAAACCTTTCCCTTATATTAGATGTTAAGACTCATATGCGATGAATTCCTTCTATGAACAGATAAAACATCTAGAAATGAGGTTGCATATTTGTGATAACGACTTTTGAACAATGGCTTCTTTTCCCCACAAAAAAAGAGTTTTAAAGAGTGGTATCGTTTATAACGCGTCAGAAGCATACTTTGTATACAAGACAAGATGACAGGAAAAATGTAATGGACATAGACTAGAACAGGTTCTAGTCATATAACATTTATTAACCATTTCCCACATATAGACGCTTTATGACGCCTATGCAGCCGACAGAATTTTGAAAACATAGTGACAAAAGAAGAAATTGCTCAAAACGAGTAATTTCTTTGTTTGCCACAATATTTTCCACTTTTAGTAATTGGTTTTCCATTCAATTATAGAGATGTTCTATTTGTTGACAAAATATGTTCAAAGTCGTCTGCTGCAGATTTTTTGTTTATGGGAAAGGGTTAAACAATACATAACATGACTTGTCCCATTTTCAAATAAACAATAAGCAAAGTGTTTATGGGAGAAAGATTGATAATATTTAACCCTTTCCCTCATATAGACGCTTTCTGACGCCTATGCAGCAGACGGCTTTTTGAAAACATAGTGACAAAAGAAGAAATTTGCACGAAACGTGCAATTTCTCTTTTTGCCGCAATGTTTTCCACTTTTTGTCATAGGTTATCCATTCAATTATGGAGATTTTCTATTTTTTGACAAAATACGTTCAAAGTCGTCTGCTGTAGAATTGCTGTATGAGGGAAAGGGTTAAACAATAAAATATGTCAAATGTTTTATTCCGTAGAGAATTCATATATATATATGTAAACAATAATGTATAGTTATTTTCTTGTTTCTGAAGTTTATTTAAAATATTTGGCCAAATCAAACGAAAAGTATGGACTTTTCCTTTGAAACAGTATACACATTTTGTGCGTATACATGTATGTGTATTAAAATGTCCTTAAATGTACACTTCTGGTTGGGCCATATCTGTTACAGACAAAACAAAATGAATTTCACTTTCTTTATGAACTCTATATATGTCATTTTCATTACAAATTAACACAAGAGTATTCTGCCTAAAAGACTTATCTGTATTACGGAAAGGTTTATAATTCAAACCATAAATACCATCGCCTATAAGTCTTTTTTGTTAATTAACCCTTTCCCACATACAATAATTTTGAGAATATGACTTTGGAAAAAATACATTTGTCACGTCAAAACTTATCTGTATTACGGAAAGGTTTATAATTCAAACCATGAATACCAACGCCTATAAGTCTTTTTTGTTAATTAACCCTTTCCCACATACAATAATTTTGAGAATATGACTTTGGAAAAAATACATTTGTCACGTCAAAACTTATCTGTATTACGGAAAGGTTTATAATTCAAACCATGAATACCAACGCCTATAAGTCTTTTTTGTTAATTAACCCTTTCCCACATACAATAATTTTGAGAATATGACTTTGGAAATAAATGTGTCACGAATATGGAAATCAACTTTAAATGGAAGCATGTATATTGGATGGAGTCATTGTGAGATATGTCTCTTGTTGCCACAATGTTTTCAAAAGTCGTCTGCTACAGGGACGTCAGAATGCGTCTGTTTGTAGGAAATGGTTTAAATTAATAGCGTACGTCACGTCACACGAAAATCGACTGTCTGAATGTTATCAAAATAATGGCAAGTACCAAGTTGAATAACTGGCTAGAGCTAGCCGGCTTTTGGTTAACCCTTTCCCTCATATAGTCGCTTTCAGCGGACGCCTCTGCAGCAGACGGCTTTTTGAAAACAAGGTGACAAAAGTAGAAATTGCTCAAAACGAGCAATTTCTCCTTTTGTCACCATGTTTTCGACTCTATTCAATTACTGTACTTTCATTTAAAGGGAGTTTCCAAACAATTTCGGGGTTGTTTTCAAAGTCGTCTACTTTAGATTTGTTGTATATGGGGAAGGGTTAAAAACCATTCCCGATCGACTCCGAAAAATCGATAAGAGAATATATTATGACTGCGCGTTGGGACAGTCTTATAAGCACGCTTAAATTATCATAGATCGCTTCGATGGTGTGGTGATAGTGCGTCCATCGGGTGCGGGTGGTCGAAGGTTCGATCCCGTCGTCAAAGAAATATATGTCACAGGACAGGATAACTTGCATAAAGAGGGCATGATTGTATAATGCTTTGAACATGGAATACAGAAAACAGCAAAGTTGATCAGACTTGTGCATTACATAGCTAATCGTCATATAGACGATGTTATCCCATGTGAGCAAGCATATATACAAAACTACGATATGTGTAGCCTTTGCAAAAGACGACATGTGTAGCCTTTTATACAAGACGACATGTGTAGCCTTTGCATCAGACGCCATTCCAAAAACAATGCGGAAATATGACAAAATGCTTATTTTCTCCTTTATTGTCAATGATTTGAAAGCAGCTCTTCAACGTTACAAGACGTTTCATTATCGTCACAGACATTTTAGCATTCCTTTTCCCTCTTACAACAAACTTGCAACAGACGACTTCGAAAAACTTCTGTATAATACTATGACCAATTTCAATAATGAAAGTTCAGTAATTGAATAGAGTTGAAAACATTGTGGTAAAAGGGAGAAATTGCCCCTGGTGCCAAAATATTTTTCAAATATAATCTGCTGCAGATGCGTCCCAAAACGGCGTCTGCAAGTGGGAAAGGATAACTGCAGACGACTTTCAAAGTTTCATATTTAGTAAAAACCTATCTGTAGGGGATTAGATATATCGAAATAAAGTGGTCGGACAATCGGAGCCATTTAATTGTATAATGTGTGCATCGATGCCAATTAATGACTTAATAACCCAATATAAAGACACCGTAACTGCCAGTCTTTATGACAGATATGAGACGGATCGACTTTCTCATAAAAACTTCTCCTCACTTCCGTAGTATGCACTTCTCCTGACGTTTGAAAACCAATGTTGGGTAAAGGACGTCAAAGAATGATTTTTATTTAAAAAAAATCGACCACGTTTATATTTTCAATTGATAGTTCTTTCACAAACTAATGGCACACTTGATTTTTTTCTTTAAACAATTTGTGATCAGGCTTATATTTTCAATTGTTAATTCTTTCACAAAATAATGGCACACTTCACTTTTTTCTTTAATACAATTTGCGAACAGGCTTATATTTTCAATTGTTAATTCTTTCAATGTTTTACTTATCTAAAGTTTGTACTTAACTCTTTCGGCGCCAAAGGCAATATTGAGCTTTTTGCAAACAATACAGATTCAGGTGAGTCAGCTCGTAACGAGCTGTCTCACCTGAAATCTGCATTGTTTGGCTGTGATTTATAAAGATATTTCAAACATCCTATAACATTAAAATGGAGTCGTCCGAGTTTGAATATGGAAGAGTCTACTTTAAACAATTCGGCGCTGAAAGGGTTAATATAAATTCATAATGAACATGACTATTGAATTAGTGTTTGCGCCGCTTCCTGGGTAAGCTACTACCAGTACTGCTTAATTAACTGCATTATTAAAGTATGTGGTATGACCCAGTCGGGAATCGAACTCGCGACCTCCCGCACCACGGAGGTGGTAAATATAGAACAAACATAAACAGTGGCACTGGATGACAAACGTACATAACAGAACTTCAAAAGCATTCATATCATAAACAAAGAAATGAATAAATTGTCATTGAGTCATCAAATGTAGCTAAAAACATTTTTAATTAAAGAAAACCATAGAAATTAAATTATATTAGTAATTGCTTTCATTTGTCAATGTTTTAATAGAACTGACGATTCTTTTTCTTTTTTTAGATATAATGTTTAATCATTCAGATGCTTAAAGTCAGGTCAGCAAGCTATGAACTATATTTACCCAGTTTCTGACAAGTATTAACCTTAATAACATTTCTAATAAGGTGACAGTAGATTTGTTGATTTTTTTTTTCACGCGATATAGATCTATGCACAGACTTAATATCTATGCATATATAGCGTAATATCTATTTTTAGAGGAGCAAGTCCCTGTGATCTATGTGGGTTAAACCGGATAGGTTTGTGAATAGGGGATTAAAGGAGAAAGAATAAGTGTGCATGCATTTTAAAAAAAGAAGGTCTTATTCCTTAATAAAATTATAAACCGCAGAAAACCGCGTTCATATATCCCATACCCATATGTATCTTCTTGGAAAAAAAGTAAATAATTTTAGTCCAAATTGCGTAACTACTTTATCGCTTTGTGATCCGCTTTTTCAGATGCAACAAGAACTCAAATCGCAAGATGCGGCTCGTGTTAATGTATGTGTGTCCGATCTTGTGTTCATCCATATGAATATGATTATCTGTCAACAAAGTTATATAATGGTTTTCACGAACAAGGTAGATACAATGTTTTCATTATACCCTTTTCCTTATATTCAATTTCAATTCATTTATTAAGTAATAAGTACATGATACTTCTTACAATAACATAAATGTAATGGAAAGACAAAAAAGTCTTTAAATTAGGCGAGAAGCCTGAAAAAAACAAAGTATAAAATACAAAACAACATCTTATCTTTCTATTCCTAGTTTTCGCTCTAGAGAGGCAAAATATATATACTTACTTAAATTCAACAATTCTTTAACATTTTTTGCCATTAGTAAGTTTGAAATGTTTTGTAAATTTGGCCAAGTGTAATAGTATATGACACATCTGATGCAGAACTGTGAACATATCTAGGATAAAATATTAAATTTCTCTATAAATAAGATAAGCTAAGATAAGATAAGATATTGTTTATTTTGTAACATAAGCCCACCGGCCCAAAATACAAATTCATGTTAATTGAGTGATATTCACATACATACATAATATAATTTACAACATGGAAATAATTGAAAAGCAAACAAATACATTTAGGAAATACCCGTAAGTAAGCACATGGAACAGTTAAACGTACAGACAATGAATAAATGAAGGTAGACTTATCGAGAAAAGATGAAATTATTGTGGCAAAACGAGAAATTGCCTATTGTGAGCAATTTCTAACTTTTGCCACGCTGTTTTCAAACGTCGTTCCGCCCCCCCCCCCCCCCCCCCCCCCCCCCACCTCCTACAGAGGCGTCTAAAAGCCTCTGTTTGTGAGAAAGCGTAATCTTTTCACAGACAAAATAAACCCAAGACCCTCAGAAAAACCACAAATAAGATCCGCTCTTGAAATTCGACGGTGTAACAATTTTTGTTCTGTTGAATTTCCGGAAATGACAAAACAGTAATACATTTCACATAAAACGAGAACCGGCCTATCAAAAGAAGCACATAAATCACGTGACCTGCCAAGGCGAAAAGACGGGTCGAGTAAATGGATTGAAGTCAGTTTGAATAAATCTTACTGAATATTTTTCACATTTTTCATAGAGACACAGAGGATCACTCTCCCCAAATACTCTCTGTATTAGATCGTTTATAGTTCTTTAGAGGGCTTTATGGCCGCGTGCTGTATTGATAACATTCTCATGACACAAATGTTTGAAACTTTAACATTTTTCCTCATACAAGAAATCTGCAGCAGAATATTTTGAAAATATCTAGCCCAAAGAATAGAAACTGCTTTATAACGAATGCATACTTATAAAATAGAGTTGAAAACACTGTGAACAATGGAGCTACTGCTCAGTATGAGTAATTTCCCAATCGGTCACATTGTTTTCAAACGTTTTCTGCTGGGCTAAAGCTTCAGATAGCGTCTGTATGTGGGAAAGAGTTAACCCTTTCCCTCATACGACAATTCTGCAGCAGACGACTTTGAACATGATTTGTTAAAAAATGGAAAATCTCTATAATTGAATGGATAACCCATGACTAAAAGTGGAAAACATTGTAACAAAAGGAGAAATTGCTCGTTCTGAGCAATTTCTTCTTTTGTCACTATGTTTTCAAAAAGCTGTCTGCTGCATAAGCGTCAGAAAGCATCTATATGAGGGAAAGGGTTAATCTCAATCTGCATCTTAATACAATAAGCCACGTACGTATATCGATTTAAGGTATATGTTTACATCATGGTCACAAAAAGGGATATGGTACTAACACCCGCGTGGAATCCGCTGTGGTCGAGTGGTTAGCGTCGGGGATTTCGAAACCGGGTTCGATCCCCAGTCGCGGCACTACGGTCATGGTGGAGTGCCCTTGGGCAAGGCACATTTTCTAGCCTAGTACTGGTTTGTTTACCCAGGGATCATAAATAAATAAATTTAATTGCGCGCTAAATGACCTTAGTTGTCGATGCGCCATAAAACAATATACATTCATTACTAACACCCGTGGGTCTAAAATTCTATTTCATTTTCGTCAGAACTGATAATATAGGTCTTATATGACGCACACACGGACAGTCGATACTGTGTTGTGCCTGTGCGTATACCCGGGCTCAACCGAGTTACCACTGTATGAAGATGCACCAATACCTCACATATCCAGACGCTGTCCATTACCTAATATAGCACCCTTTTACACACATGGAGATCGTTGGGGCGACCATTTAGCGATCCGAAATTGGCCAAAATCGGCCCGATCTCTCGACGATCTCTCAAAGCCCCGATAAAGTTGTTTCTGTGTAAATGCTTGGGAGATCCTTGTGCGCTGCTCGCTTCCATGGCCATCTATAGAGATCTTCAGAGACCATGGCGTTCATTGAGCGCTTATCGGGCACTCATTGAGAGATCACTGTGAGATCTGAGGAAATTGCTGAGAGATCAGGTGCGACAAAGAGATATCAACGAGAGACCGTCAAATTTGCCATACATTGAAAACAATTTGAGAGATCATTAAGACCGTTCAGCGCTCCTTGAGCGACCGTTGAAAGATTGCTCTGAGTTGTAAATGCTTGGGAGATCCTTGTGCGCTCTCTTTCATGGCCATCTATAGAGATCTTTGAGAGACCATGGAGTCCATTGAGCGCTTATCGGGCACTCATTGAAAGACCCTTGAGATATCACGGGAAATCGCTGAGAGATAAGGTGCGATAAAGAGAGATCAATGAGAGACCGTACAATTTTCCATACATTGAAAACAATTTGAGAGATCATTGGGAGATCGATAAGACCGCTCAGCGCTCCTTGAGAGACCGTTGAAAGATTGCTTCCCTCCGCGACCGTTGAGAGATTGCTTCCCTCCGCGACCGTTGAGAGATTGCTTCCCTCCGCGACCGTTGAAAGATTGCTTCCCTCCGCCACCGTTGAAAGATTGCTTCCCTCCGCGACCGTTGAAAGATTGCTTCCCTCCGCGACCGTTGAGAGATTGCTTCCCTCCACGACCGTTGGGAGATTGCTTCCCTCCGCGACCGTTGAAAGATTGCTTCCCTCCGCGACCGTTGAGAGATTGCTTCCCTCTACGACCGTTGAAAGATTGCTTCCCTCCGCGACCGTTGAAAGATTGCTTCCCTCCGCGACCGTTGAGAGATTGCTTCCCTCCACGACCGTTGAAAGATTGCTTCCCTCCGCGACCGTTGAGAGATTGCTTCCCTCCGCGACCGTTGAGAGATTGCTTCCCTCCGCGACCGTTGAAAGATTGCTTCCCTCCGCCACCGTTGAAAGATTGCTTCCCTCCGCGACCTTTGAAAGATTGCTTCCCTCCGCGACCGTTGAGAGATTGCTTCCCTCCACGACCGTTGGGAGATTGCTTCCCTCCGCGACCGTTGAAAGATTGCTTCCCTCCGCGACCGTTGAGAGATTGCTTCCCTCTACGACCGTTGAAAGATTGCTTCCCTCCGCGACCGTTGAAAGATTGCTTCCCTCCGCGACCGTTGAGAGATTGCTTCCCTCCACGACCGTTGAAAGATTGCTTCCCTCCACGACCGTGACGACTGTGGAGATCACTGGAAGATCATTGAGAGACTATGGCGATTGCATTGAAAGCTCAATCGAAATATATGGTCATTGTTTAATCTTTCAACGGTCTTTGTGTAAAGGGGGTATACTTACCATCACGGGCTGCTTCCTACATGTATGTATGTATGACTTTTAGTTTGAAATTAACGGCTTTGCTTCATTAGTTAAACATGGCCTTGAAACAGGACATATTTCACGCATGTGTAGCAGAAAATATTTTATAACATATTTCAATAAAGAATAATTATATCGAGCAAATTAAGACCACATGTTCACGCATGTGTAGCAGACAATATTTGATAACATATTTCAATAATTATTTTTGTTAGAACGAGCAAATTATTTATATCTCCACAATGTTTGCAGTGTGTCCGTATTAAATAACATTTCATTTCGTTTTAAATTTTACATGATACAACTTTGTTTTCTAATCCTACATGCATACGATTTTGCCGGCTCTGCAGCAGATGCCGTTTGAAAACAGTTTAGCTAAAAGGAGAAATTGCTCATTATAAGCATGTTTTTTCCCTCCAAAATGTTTTGAACTCTATTTAATTTAATCAATAGATTGTTTTCATAGGCGTCTGCTGCAGATGTATTTGTTGTATGTGGGAAAGGACTTAGACATTAACTAAAAAATACATATAATCGACTTTAAAAACGTTTCGCCTAAAGCATATGGCAATCGTAAGTCTTGACAAAATTGAAGAAAATTGCTATTTAAAATATTCAGGATTGTATCTAAGCTCTTCCGTTTCCCAAATAATGTTTTCACAAATAAGCTACACTAAGACAAAGAAAATATGACAAGAAAGGATACACAAAACAAATGATCCATTCCTACAGGCTGGTGACTCACGCATTAAAGACTGTATTAAAACGATGTTTAGTTCTTCCACCAAAAAAATGACAACCCTAATTTGTATTTAATATTGGTATTTAACATAGAAATGTGGCTGCGACATTACAAAATGCTGCGTGTGGTTTTTGTTTATGTTTAGATTTGTATTCTAGGGTTTTGACAATAGACAATAGACAATAATTTTATTAACGTAAACTGTACAGTTTCTTGTCATGTTTACAATATATACACACATTACAAAAACCCGAACAAAAAAACAAAAATCATACATAATGATGATACATATCGAGGGCTTGGCTTGAAACGGTTGTAACTAAAAACCTATTTTGAAAACCCTGGTTTAGGGGCAATTTTGACCCATTTGTAAACAATGCAAATTTAGGTGCCATTGCTCAGAACGAGCAATTGCACCTAAATTTCCATTGTTTACCAAGAAACATGAGTTAATGCTTATAAAGACTTTATGGCAAGGTGATTAACCTTAGTAAAAAAAAAATACCTATTTTAGTTACAACCGTTTCACACCAAGCCCTGGATATCTAAATCGAAATGGACTAATCTTGTATTTTGTACCGAGATACTTATTGACTCGGAAGGGAAGCCTTTTTATCTTACGTAGTTACGACAGACGACTTTTGATTGTAGTTTGTTTACATTATTTAACTAATTGATAATCTATCTGTAGCCCAAATCCAGGAAGTAGTTATTTCTGTTATGTAGACAAAATATTTACCCACTTATATACATTTAGAGATATGAGCCGCGGCTGGCGATCATCTGTATTCAGTGAATAATCGAGAGAATCATTGTCAACCTTTTCCGACATTGATATAACAAATCTGAAGCAGACGACTTTAAAAAACTGAAGAACATCTCAATGAATGAAAGTATAATAATTGAAATATGTTGAAAACAGTGTGTCAAAGGAAGAAATGATCCATGCTGACAGGGGCGTAGCTCCCTTTAGGCACTGTAGGCACGTGCCTAAACATTTTTTCTCAAAATGCCCCAAAATGCAGCTGCTGCGATAGACATCTGCGTAATGTATCGACCAGATCAGCCTGCGCTGTCCGCGCAGACTGATCCGGCCGTCACATTCCGTCTCAGGGGGATATATGTATAGAGTAGTTATTCCTGATACAGAAAATCCACATGAGGCGAAAAGTGTCTATCCGGATAGGCCTGTGTGGCATGCTTAGGCTGATCCGGGTCGATACTTTACGCAGAGTACACAATGTTGATTTTCTCACGAGACGGCCAACACATTGAGTATTGCAAAGCTACGCCCCTGGCTGAGCAATTTCTTCTTTTGCTAGAATGTTTTCAAATGTCGTCTGCAGCTGATGCATTAAAGAGCGTCTACAATTGGGAAATGTTTAACGCACAGTTTCGCCAGTTTTCACAGATTGCATGTAGGATAGAACCGGAAGTAGTAAATTCTGGCAAAAAATAACAGAACTTTAGTTCTACGGGTTGAACACCGTCACTGTTGTGTATTGATTTCATTGATTTGGGTTTAACGCCGTTTCAACAATTTTTCAGTCATATCACGGCATCCAGTTCACCTACTTATGCGTTTCCTGGTTTTCCCACACCAGTACACCACACAACATACTTTCCAAGCAACTGGCTGCTTTTCGACATAGACTGTTAAACAACAGCCCATTGGTGAAAGACGAATGACGCATGACACAGTGACTTTTGTCAAGCGTCGGAAAGAATGTTGGCCGAGCTGGGATTAAATCAACCTATATACATTTACAATGAATTTAAACTCAATGACATATATTCATTGTAAATCAACCAGTTTCAACGCTAAATTGTCACACTTTCTAAGCACTATACAGGTTGAACACCCTATATCATTGAAAAGACTTACATCTGAGACGAAAACTGGTTTGTTCGCATACTCTAGTTTTATCTTGCAATCAAGGTTAAAATACTAAAAAATATCAAATCAACCTATATACATTTACAAGGAATTTAAACTCAATTTCATATTTTCATTGTCCTCTGGTAAAGGTGTACATTAATTGCTACGCAAACAAAGCCTTTTCTAGATACTACTCTCATTTGGCTGTATTTGGCGTTCGCCTCCGGAATAGGAGACCAGCGTTCGAAACCCGGTCGGTTCATACCAACGACTTGGTATTAATGTGTTCTCTCCTTGCGGTCTGGGTAATGTGGGTAGCATTACGACTGATGCATTAATTTCTGGAATAGTAATACAGGTACTTGCAGTGCTGATATTTCACCCAGGAAACGCCGTGATATTAACTGAAAGACTGTTATAGCCCAAAAGGCCAGTAGTGGCTCACATATAGTTTCAAGTACGTACTTAGTCCTTTTTTTTGTCAAGGGATAACTTTCTATCAGCCGCTTGACACCAGTCATTGTGCCTGTGCCATGCAGTCTGAATCGAAGAAATGAAAGTATGTCAGTTGGGAGATTATTGTTCATTTGCAATACTTACTTTTCATCTCATCTTGAAAAAGATCCCTTATGCCTGTTATTTTCAATCTTGCTTTCATTTATATGCCCTCCTCAATAAATACAATAACTCATTCATTCGGTCATACATTAATTCATTCATTCATTCTTTCAATCATATATTCATTCATTCATTCATTTATTTATTTATTTGTTTATTCATTTATTCATTCATTCATTCATTCATTCACATTTATTAATTAATTCATTCATTCATTCACATTTATTCATTCATTCATTCACATTTAATCATTCATTCATTCATTAATTAATTAATTCATTAATTAATTAATTCAATCATCCATTCATTCAACCATTCATTCAATCATTTATTCAATCACTCAATCATTCATTCATTCATTCATTCATTCATTTATGATTCACATTTATCCCTTATGACGGTCAGTGAGTCAGTCATATATGCATTCATATTTATATCTAGTCCTTTGGTAAGTTTCTTCGTATTTTTTTCTGTAGAGGCGACTCAGCCTGTTATTCGTCAGGCTGCTATAGTCGGGACAGGTCTTGTTACAAGTCAAACGTTTATTCATAAACGCTGTAATTAGAATGATTCCTGCAAGCCTTTCTATCCATCAAGATGAGTGATCGAGATCCCGGATGTCAGAAATAGGAACATCTGCCGAAAAGACGCTTCATCCGAATCTGTAAAGATTGGCACAACAAGCTTCAGGAGGACTTAGACGATTCTATTGATTTTATAATCATGATAAAAACTTTGAAAATTGTTCCAAGTGGTTCATACACAAATTGGTTAGTTCGTCTGCGTCTATATTAATCCTTTTTTACGCTGATGCAGACGACAATTTGAGAAGAATTGGTTGCAGACGACTTTTGAAATAATGCTGGGGAAAAAAGGAGAAATTACTCTAAACGAGCAACTTCTCCTTTTCCCCGCAATGATTTTGGTTCTTTACTTAAAAATTATTTTCAGATTTTGAGATTTCTGCATATTTTCTTCAAATGTGTTAAACTCAGTCGACTCAACGCAAACGATTTCTGATGAATTTATGTAATGGATTCTTTGATTTTGGACGAGTTTCTGTACATTACATTATGTTTTTCCCTCTAACATTGAATTAATACTGACGGTAAGGTGTCTATTAACTAAGGTATGCTTCCATGTTATAACAGGCTGGTCACTGTTTTGTGCACGCGTAAAGCGATGTCATTGAAAAGTCGAGTAGAGCAACAAACGAATTTAGAATTGTAAGAGAAATGAAAACAAATGGTTTAGAAACATTTTTGTAATTTTATTCCTAGCAATTGTCTGTAATGTCAATTACAATTGTTACCGAGTCATTAGTTTCAAGGAAGGTTTTACATCTTTACCTCATACAGACTTTTTTTGATGTTTCTGCAGACGACTTTTGAAATACTATGGACAAAATTGGACAATTTCTCCTTTTGCCGCGATGTGTTCAACTCTATTAAATCGTTATACTTTTATTGATAGATATTTCCCCTATTTTCCTCAACTCTTTCAGCGCCAAAGGCAATATTCATGTTTTTGCAAAAAATACTGATTCAGGCGAGTCAGCTCGTAACGAGCTGTCTCACCTGAAATCAGCATTGTTTGCCTTTTAGTTATCAACATAGTCCAACAAGTGTATTACATGATAAATGGAGACGCCCGATTTTGAACATGGAAGAGTCTACTTTAAACAATTCGGCGCCGAAAGAGTTAAATGTTTTCAAATGCGTCTCCTGAAGATCAATCGTAAGTGGGAAAGGGTTAACCGTTTATCCTGCTACGAACTTTTGTAAACATGTTTGCATACAAGGCAAACCAAGATCGGCCCGAAGAACTTAACAGCATTGTCTTTGTCTACATTATTCAGTTCTAATTTTCTCGTACTTATCATATACTGTTTTTCCATCAAAAGATGCGGGAGAAACATGTTCAAAATCAAGAGTAATGTATATTACTATTTGCAGAAATTTAGCAATATAAGTATTAACAGCAATTTAACATGTCTCATCTGATCACGTCCGCCGATTTGGGGTCTAGCACGGGTTACTAGAGTAACAAAGTAATATTAAAATGTTTTTTGATCTTAACAATTTCTTTATTCAGGTCTTACGGTTATATTGAAACAAAAATAATGTTTTTGTTTAGCCTTTACGATGCTCGTAGGCTACATCGAGGGCCTGTCGTGAAACGGTTGTAACTAAAAACCTATTTTGAAAACCTTGGTTTAGGGGCAATTTTGACCCTTTTGTAAACAATGCAAATTTAGGTGCCATTGCTTAGAACGAGCAATGACACCTAAATTTCAATTGTTTACCAAGAAAAATGATTTTCTTTTTACTCATATTTTAGTATTACATCAATTTGGTACTCTGATGCCAGCGGTGTCTCGCTGCATCTGCCACTTGAGAGAACTCATCCCGCACGGTCTCATCAGAGCTTTCTATGTCACCATACATTTAGGACAACCATGTGTGTGTGACTTCAGATAACAATCTAACGGTATATCTAGTACAGTAATAGGCTCTTTATTACTCATTGTGATGGGGGATAAAACAGTAGACCCCGGTCGTGTCATACCAAAGGCTTTGAAATGGTAGTAACGGCTTTCTCTCCTTGTCACTCGAGCTGTCAATCCAGGGGTTGTGAGTTCGAATCCCGGCTCGGCCAACTTTCTTTCCGACGATTGACAAAAGTTAATGCGACATGCGTCATTCGTCTTCCACCAATGGGCTTAGTCTATGTGGAAAAGCAGCCAGTTGCTTGGGAATATTATTACTGGTGTGAGAAAACCAGGAAATGCATGAGTAGGTGAACTGGCCGCCGTGATATAACTGAGAAATTGTTAAAAACGGCGTTAAACTCCAAACAATCAATCACTCAGGCTTGTGGGGTACGCATGACGACTGACTTGCTGGTGTCAGGTTAAATCGACCCATATAACTCGTAATTTACTCAGGAAACGCCATGCTGGATATAACTGAAAAGTGTTCAAAGCGGCGTAAAAACATAAAAACACACCAAGACGAAAAGAAGAAACAACAAGACCCCAACTCGCCAGACGTAGCTCAACTATAAGTTAAGATCTTTGCTGTCCAGTCTAAGTTTTCTGTGTTTTATTTCTATGATAAAGAAGACGAAAGAAAGATCTGTGATGTATACAAAAAGGATAATTATCTTGAAAAGGACAACTCAAACGGACCACTGACGGATATTACATGTAATCATTCTTTGTTATTTGTATAACTTCACATAGAACAAACAACTTTCATCTTTCCTTCTGTAATCTTATGAAACCTCTTTAAAAGTAATCATTTGTAACCTTTTACCCATTCCGACAGTTACATATTTGAATGTAGTGATATTGCAACATCACATTATTTCTATATATTTCACGTATAGTTGTATGATTTAGTGAACATATATTCATTGGTGACTTATAGGCCAATGGGGCCGGTCGCAAATTATCAAACAATACATGTTAGATAACGAATGGCTTTTTTATAAATTGTTTGATGTAACACATGTCACTAATAACAAACAATTCACTTCCTTACTAAAGCGGCCATTTCACCAAGGATTGTTTTGGTCCCGATAGTACGCGATCCTTTTTTGGTCAATCGGCCGCATTTTTGCGAAAATAGTCGGGAACCTGCGAGCACTACCCTATACCTTCGCGATCGCCTCAGTCTTCCGAGGGTCGGGTACCGAAAAAGTGATCAGCTATTTTTTTTAAAACATGTTGAAAAACAGTAGCCGATCAAAAACGTCGGATTGTGGTCGTCTTGGTCGTCCAAAGGTCCCCTTGTCTCGCCCGCCCTCTGGAGCTTTCGTATAGCCTCTACCGCTCTCTACCGAGGGTCGTGTACCTGCGGATACTTGCGCGTACTTTTTTCGCATACTTGCGCCCCGGAAACGTGTCGATCGCGCGAGGAACGTCCGTGATTCGTCATGGTCCATTGGTCGGGACTCAATCGTGTCAAAAAAGGGGGACGATTGGAGGCGATTCAGGACGACAATCGGGCCGATCGAAAAAAAAATATATTCATCGGGGACAATCTGGTCCAGATCGGGCCGATTGGAAAAAACAATCCTTGGTGAAATGCAGCCATTACTGTTTTACTGTGCCAAGAAACTAGGGTATAATGACTAATTGTATTCTATTATTTGAATAAATGTACGAAAGATCTAAGAGACCAAAAAGCAATAACTTGTTAAACGTTTTATTTTTAATTTAGAATAATTGGTACACTCACTGGCATTTAATCTGACTGGAATATGTACTGGGTCCAACTCCACTAACCTTTTTTATCGATAGCTTAAAGGTCAAATTACGCTAAATACATACACGGGCCAGGTTGATCTACAATACAGTAGTCCCTAAACAAACCGTTGTTGGCCTAGAAATTGTTGTACATCTGGCCCAGACTGCATTGGATATGTGACAATGGGTGTAAATTCTTTGTAAATATGTAGAGGATGAACTGGAACTGTTTGATTTGATCATTTTAGGTAGTTTGACCTTGTGTGAAAGTGAACGTAGAGGATGTGGAAACCCTGTTTTAGCCTAGCTGGATTGTGGTAAAAAGGACGGTCACCATCTTCACAGAGCGAGTTCTGCATTACCCACCATTTTCTATGGATTATTTTAAAGGTAAGAGGTATCTGTTTTCAATGATATATGGTGTTCTACCTGGGAAACGTTTAGAAAATGTGACAAACGAGGGTTGAAGCTGGTTGATTTACATGTAAACAAAGAAGGAATTTATTTGGTGTATTGTGACCTTAAAGGCACATGTCGTCATTTTTATTCCCCTCAGTATAAAAAAGCATAAATAATTCATTTCTTTACAAGTATTGTTAGTTAGCAAGGTAATTTGTTTAATTACTTAAATACATTACAACATTCATGTTTTACAAAATATTACGGAAACGTCTTTTAAGTTTTTAAATAGTACTTAGCGCTAAGTGTTGGTGGAACTGGACCCTGTTCTACAAAAAAAAAATATAAAAGAAGATTGCGAGAAGAAACAAAGGAGAGAAATATTTGGATTCCATCTTTCAATCCATCGGTCTATCGAAAATCAGAAGTTAACTGTTGTTCACTTTGGGTGTATTATTTGTAAATTAATCTCATTTACAGGTCTGTGCCTCGAATCATGATTGTAACAATATTGAAGTTAAGTTTCAAGTTTATCTAACAAAGCATTAGTCCCACGGATCTTGAGAGACATAAGCATTACAAATACAAAGCAACTACATGATCACATAAAATACTCATCAAATCTTTTATATGTATAGACAGTATGTAGAAAGTTAACCTGTATTTCTTTTATTTTAAAAAAGTAAACAGGAAAATAGCAAGGAAGCCTAACGCGAAAATTAATAACATTTTTAGTGATTTGTCCATTGTCAACTTTAAGGAGATTGTAGTTATATTTATATTTAGAGACAATTCCAATAACTGCCTGTTTACAATACTATATACTAGACAAAACTTCCAACGCCCATATGTACATAAGTATCAATATTTCATTTAATATTATACCAAATACACTGCAATTTGACAAGAGAATCACATAACTATCCTGTACCAGAATGAAAAACAAAAACTTAACAAAATACCACAGTAGATTACAATAAAATGCATTAATTGATTGAAGGGTGCATTTTTAAAGTTCGCAGGATAAGTCAGTAGCGGGTGTGACCACCGGCAGCATTCACCACAGCTAAACATCTTCTTCGCATTGATGCGATCAAGCGACGCACACAGTTAATGGGAATGTTACGCCACTCCTGGATAATCGCATTGGTTAGTTGTTGTAGGTTTCCAGGCTGTCTCGGACGCTGGAGGATGCGAAGAAGATGTTTAGCTGTGGTGATTGCTGCTGGTGGTCACACCCGCTACTAACTTATCCTGCGAACTTTAAAAATGCACCCTTCAATCAATTAATGCATTTTATTGTAATCTACTGTGGTATTTTGTTACGTTTTTGTTTTTCATTCTGTTACAGGATAGTGGTTTGTCTAGTATACATACATGTCACTTATTGTGCATAACACAGGTACACAGAGAACAGAGCATGTCAGACTGTCCTTCGCTTGACACCCATCTGTTTTACATTAATGTTTTGATCGTTTTAATGGTCAAATAGGCGAATTCGGATTATAACGTGCTATGATTATATTCGAAGAGAAACTTCAAACACAATCTCGTTACGAAAGTTGTTTCTTTCTTCACAATAGTTTCGACATTTAACTACAAAAACCTGCGAGATAAATGTGCAAGGAATAAATATCCAACAACACTTCCTTATACAGTGTATTAAAATGATCCCGTTTGCTCAGAAATAAATAAACCGCGGCTGGCAATTGCGAGCCTTGCTGCATCCCCGTAACACATAAAATCGAGGGCTTGGCGTGAAACGGTTGTAACCAAAAACCCACTTTGAAAACCCTGGTTTACGGGCAATTTTGACCCCTTTGTAAACAATGCAAATGTAGGTGCCATTGCTCAGAACGAGCAATGGCACCTAAATTTGCATTGTTTAACAAGAAAAATGATTTAACGCTTATAAAGACTTTATGGCGAGGTGATTAACCTTGGTAAAAAAATATCAATTTTAGTTACAACCGTTTCACGCCAAGCCCTCGAAATACTTTGACAATAACACCCATGATAGGACTATTAATTATTTTTTTCTCAGTATTACATCAGGATCTATGCAGTACGTGCACATCGGAGAGTGACGATTCTGGTAAGACTGTGTGGATCCACGGTCTCGTCCGAGTCTACACTGTTAACACGTGAAATGCAATAAGACCCCCAAATCGTGTGACACGGTGACAATTAGATATAATTTTCCGGAGCGGATTTTTTGAAATTCGTCCCGCTCTTTTCACAAACACAATGTTATACAAGCCCGGGGGTCTCATTTCGCTATGATGTATACTTGTCAATTTCGGATATGCAAATTTTATGAGACTCTTGGGTCGAGTTGCAAAGCTTTACAAGCGTACAATCCTGGTTGCCTGTCTTTGTAAGCGATACAAGATGCAAATTGTATTAAAAATGTGGTAACGAGAAGCAGGCATCGTGGCAAGACATTCTTAAAATTTGATGCTGGCTCGTTTTTGTCAATTTTCATCAAGTAGAATCTCAATCATAACGGAGATTAAAGTCAGGCGAATGGAATGAAGACGTGGACATGGTTTTTATAAGATTTCATGTCTATGATTCCTTCAAGTTTTGAGCTGTCAATAATTTGGTATATCGTTATCATTGTTATATCCATTAAAAAGAAAAATTGATGTACATTTGAGCATACAGTCTCATTAAGATCAACGAATGTCCGGATAATTGTAAGTTATATTAATCCGCCGTTGCCGAGTGGTTAGTGTCGGAAATTTGGAATCGGGTGTCCCATGTTCGATCCCCAGTCAGGACGCTGTGGTCATGGTGCTCTTGGGCAAGGCACATTTCCTAGCCGAGTACTGGTTTGTTTACCCGGGGATCGTTAATAAGTGAAATGTCGCTGTGATATACATGCGCTAATTTTGAAAACGACGTAAAACCCCAATATAAACAACAAATCTTCGAATGAAATGGCAATGATAAAGCACACCTTCAGCGGTCTATGGGAGGCAACTCGTGGCTTGATTTGAAAAGATGGTATTAAAGAAATAAAATATAAACGATGAAATATTGCGTAACGATTATTTTATTAATAAGACCGCGTATTCTCAGAAAAGTATATATGCTGCGCCTTACTGTTCCGCGTCTAGCTTTGGCAAGGAATACCTTCAGCGGTCTTTGGAAGGCGACTCGAAGTTTTATTTAAAACAAATGGTATAAATAAAATATTACAGAATAAATATCGCGTAACGCTAATTATATTAATAAGACTACGTTTGTGAGAGAGATATATGTCACGTTTGACATTTCCGGTAAAACGATAAAACATTGCGTAACGATTATTTTATAAATATGACTACGTTTTCTCAGCGAGATATAGGCCGCGACTGGTACTTCCGGGTCTAGCGTTAGCAAGGCATTTCTTTAGCGGTCTAAGGGAGGCGACTCGAAGTTTTATTTGAAAAAAGATGTTATTTGAGAAATCAAATAATAAGAAATAAAATATCGCTAACGATTATTTGAGTAATATGACTACATTTTCACAGAAAGATGTAAGGCATACATTCAGCGGTCAAAGGGAGGCGAATCGAACAAAAACAACAATCTTGTCCATCATATAAGTTCTCAGGTGTTCTTCTTTCAAGTTTAATTTTTTTTTTAAATAAAGTACAATTTTGCAACACAAATTCATCTCTCTTCGAAAGACGCCATTTTTTTGAGAACTTGAAATTTCTGGATGTCAGTAAACCGGCAACCGCACCACATATCATAGCTGCATATCGCTTACCATCATACATCCGAGGTTCGATGCAGGGTACTGACATCTGCCCGAGTAGTGCCGAATGCGGTATGTCATAGCGGTGATGCTCAATCGACATTCAATGCACTCACATTGGGCGTAAATAGTAAATAAGTAAATTTATTTTATGCCTATCGATGGATTATAGAGATATCTCAGTGAAATAGAAACTGGAAATTTCACTTTTTCAAACCGTGAAATTACCATTTTCAAACCATGAAATTACCACTTTTCAAACCGTGAAATTACCATTTTCAAACCATGAAATTACCACTTTTCAAACCGTGAAATTACCATTTTCAAACAATGAAATTACCACTTTTCAAACCGTGAAATTACCATTTTCAAACAATGAAATTACCACTTTTCAAACCGTGAAATTACCATTTTCAAACCATGAAATTACCACTTTTCAAACCGTGAAATTACCATTTTCAAACCATGAAATTACCACTTTTCAAACCGTGAAATTACCATTTTCAAACAATGAAATTACCACTTTTCAAACCGTGAAATTACCATTTTCAAACAATGAAATTACCACTTTTCAAACAGTGAAATTACCATTTTCAAACCGTGAAATTACCACTTTTCAAACAATGAAATTACCACTTTTCAAACAGTGAAATTACCACTTTTCAAACAGTGAAATTACCACTTTTCAAACAGTGAAATTACCACTTTTCAAACAATGAAATTACCACTTTTCAAACAGTGAAATTACCACTTTTCAAACAATGAAATTACCACTTTTCAAACAATGAAATTACCACTTTTCAAACAGTGAAATTACCACTTTTCAAACAATGAAATTACCACTTTTCAAACAGTGAAATTACCACTTTTCAATCCAAACAGTGAAATTACCACTTTTCAAACAATGAAATTACCACTTTTCAAACAGTGAAATTACCACTTTTCAAACAGTGAAATTACCACTTTTCAAACAATGAAATTACCACTTTTCAAACAGTGAAATTACCACTTTTCAAACAATGAAATTACCACTTTTCAAACAATGAAATTACCACTTTTCAAACAATGAAATTACCACTTTTCAAACAGTGAAATTACCACTTTTCAAACAGTGAAATTACCACTTTTCAAACAATGAAATTACCACTTTTCAAACAATGAAATTACCACTTTTCAAACAGTGAAATTACCACTTTTCAAACAGTGAAATTACCACTTTTCAAACAGTGAAATTACCACTTTTCAAACAGTGAAATTACCACTTTTCAAACAGTGAAATTACCACTTTTCAAACAGTGAAATTACCACTTTTTTTGCCAGAACTCCTTATTACTTTTTTTTCCTGATTATTTTTTTTAATTGTGGAGTTTACTTATATTTTATTAGATTATATGCCTCTAAATAATAAAATGTAAATTAAAATGATAACTTTATTCAATGTCTTTCAGCTTATATTAATCACGCTCGATGTCTGCTTCCTGGAGACTTAACCAGTACTCGCGCCGTTTTGTGTGAGAAATTCCCAAAGTCAGGACCCGCTCATCACGGGACTCGAACCAGGGAACTTTGATACGAGAGGCCGACGCTCTACCTCTGCACCACTGTATTCCACATCAGGTTAACTCCAGTAAGCTGTCTCTTGTTAAGACGAACGCCACTCGAGTCAACTCAGATTCATTATTTAACTCTTTCCCTCATACGACAATTTGCAGCAGACGACTTTGAACATATTTTATCAAAAAGTAGAACAATCTCTGTAATTGAATGGATAACCTATGAATAAAAAGATAACCTATGACTAAAAGTGGAAAACATTTGTGGCAAAAGAAGAAATTGCTCGTTTTGAGCAATTTCTTCTTTTGTCACTATGTTTTCAAAAAGCTGTCTGCTACGCCTCCTCGGGGGGGGGGGGGGGGGGGGCGGGGGGGTGCTTATGCCGAATGCCGTCTATAACATTATAGGGGCGGGTTAACTGGGTAAACAAACCAGTACTAGGCTAGAAAATGTGCCTTGCCCAAGGGCACTCCACCATGACCGTAGTGCCGCGAGTGGGGATCGAACCCGGGACACCCGGTTTCGAAATCCCCGACGCTAACCACTCGACCACAGCGGATTCCGCCAAAGGTGAAATTGCTCATGATGATTGGCCACAATGTTTTCAACTTTATTTAGCAAATAAGCTGTCTTTTATGGAGATTTTTCAGGTTTTTGTCACTATATTTCCAAAGACGTCTGCTACAAAAGTGTTGTTTTTGGGAAAGGGTTAATCTCCAATTCAGAGGTATAATAGTCTTGGTCGTTTTGGCAGGACTTACCTTCAGCGGTCTAAGGGAGGCAACTCGTAGTTTTATTTTCTCGGACCTTTTCAGACATGTACCCCGATATGATTGCACAGCAACATAACCTACTTAATGTAAAAACACACAGTACGGCGTTATGTACAAATGGTATTAGTGTTTGTTAAAATACAATAGCAACACTATGTGTGTGTGCTATAAGATTATAGAACATTCATAGCATGTTCTGTTCTGATCTATTCTATTCTATTACGCGTCTAGTTATAATGCTTTATATACAATGAATGGTCTAATGACACTAACGTTATATTCCAAACAAGAAATATCTTTAAAAAAGATAAACGGCGATCAATATGAGAAAACACTAAGAAATGGAACATGCGCATATTATTTGATATTTTATCTTACTTATTAGAATGACAGATAACAATAACGTTAAATATGTAATATTTGGTTTATAAATGTTTTAGTTCATATATATAATATATACTTTTTATATAGTTTTGATATGAATGAGATAGAGAAAAAGGCTTGCCTCTGCCGGGAAGCGAACCACAGGCCTTTCACTTGACAATCCAAGTCAACATCCATTACACATCACGTTCAAGGCCCAGAATACTTCACATGACTGAAGATTATACGCAAGGCTCCCAAGAGGTGTACAAGTTGCAATTGACGATAAATAACTATCATGTTACGAAAATAATTAACTCTTTCAGCGCCAAAGGCAATATTGAAGTTTTTGCAAACAATACAGATTCAGGTGAGTCAGCTCGTAACAAGCTGTCTCACCTGAAATCATCATTGTTTGCCTTTTAGTTATACAAATAGTCCAAAACTTTTATTACACGAGAAAAGAAGACGCCCGATTTTGAACATGGAAGAGTCTACTTTAAACAATTTGGCGCTAAAAGGGTTAATATTTTGCTCTTAAATATTATATTTCGTACGTTTTCACTGATTTTTTTTTTACTGAAATTCATTTCTTTAGGAAAACAATTAAAGGTAAGTATGCAGAACATTTCATTTTAAAACTTCACCTTAATAGTGCCTCTCGTAGTATCGCCAATTTAACTATGAACCAATCAGAACGTTTCATTTCATTTATTTCTTCGCCATTATTCATAAAATGCAACATTTAATTGGTCGACAATCTAGATCATTTGTTTTACATCTAGATCAAAACCCACGTTAATCGTCTATCGCCGAAAAAACGACATTCGTGCTCAAGCAAGGAAACATTACATGAAAATTATTTGTTAGAGGATACTATTATTATTCAACATATATAATAGGTGAAATTACCCATCATAACAAAACAAATTGCTGTTAAAACAGCCAGGTCGGAGGGGCACAAAAGTATGCATACCGGGATCGGTTTTGGGCTATATAATATTCCGTCAGCACAAATATGACTGACTGGGGAGCGATTTTAAAACATATTTGTTTTTTTAATAATGCCCGGGCGAACCCTGACAGCTTATTAGTCGCCGGGCAGAAGCCCGCGACTTCTATTTTAAATAGGTTTTCGGAAATCACATGGGAGGGGGGATTATTATTGGAAAGAAACACATTTAGATGTCTTGAACATATTACAACTGTGTTTGTTTAAAAACACTAAGTTATGACACATCTAAAATGAAAGGTGTGTGAAGTTAGCGCGTAGATCGTAGATCGTAGCTCAACCAAAAATGTAATTGGTTGTGCTGGGTCGTAGATCGTAGCTCAACCATTTTAAAAACATTGCGAATTGGTTGTGCTGGGTCGTAGATCGTAGCTCAACCACTACAAAAACATTGAGAATTGGTTGTGCTGGGTCGTAGATCGTAGCTCAACCATTTTAAAAACATTGCGAATTGGTTGTGCTGGGTCGTAGATCGTAGCTCAACCACTTAAAAACATTCAGAATTGGTTGTGCTGGGTCGTAGATCGTAGCTCAACCATTTTAAAAAGATTGCGAATTGGTTGTGCTGGGTCGTAGATCGTAGCTCAACCACTACAAAAACATTCAGAATTGGTTGAGCTGGGTCGTAGATCGTAGCTCAACCATTTTAAAAACATTGCGAATTGGTTGTGCTGGGTCGTAGATCGTAGCTCAACCACTTAAAAACATTCAGAATTGGTTGTGCTGGGTCGTAGATCGTAGCTCAACCATTTTAAAAAGATTGCGAATTGGTTGTGCTGGGTCGTAGATCGTAGCTCAACCACTACAAAAACATTCAGAATTGGTTGAGCTGGGTCGTAGATCGTAGCTCAACCATTTTAAAAACAGTGCGAATTGGTTGTGCTGGGTCGTAGATCGTAGCTCAACCACTTAAAAACATTCAGAATTGGTTGTGCTGGGTCGTAGATCGTAGCTCAACCATTTTAAAAAGATTGCGAATTGGTTGTGCTGGGTCGTAGATCGTAGCTCAACCATTTTAAAAACATTGCGAATTGGTTGTGCTGGGTCGTAGATCGTAGCTCAACCATTTTAAAAAGATTGCGAATTGGTTGTGCTGGGTCGTAGATCGTAGCTCAACCATTTTAAAAACATTGCAAATTGGTTGTGCTGGGTCGTAGATCGTAGCTCAACCACTTAAAAACATTCAGAATTGGTTGTGCTGGGTCGTAGATCGTAGCTCAACCATTTTAAAAAGATTGCGAATTGGTTGTGCTGGGTCGTAGATCGTAGCTCAACCATTTTAAAAACATTGCGAATTGGTTGTGCTGGGTCGTAGATCGTAGCTCAACCACTACAAAAACATTGAGAATTGGTTGTGCTGGGTCGTAGATCGTAGCTCAACCATTTTAAAAACATTGCGAATTGGTTGTGCTGGGTCGTAGATCGTAGCTCAACCACTTAAAAACATTCAGAATTGGTTGTGCTGGGTCGTAGATCGTAGCTCAACCATTTTAAAAAGATTGCGAATTGGTTGTGCTGGGTCGTAGATCGTAGCTCAACCACTACAAAAACATTCAGAATTGGTTGAGCTGGGTCGTAGATCGTAGCTCAACCATTTTAAAAACATTGCAAATTGGTTATGCTGGGTCGTAGATCGTAGCTCAACCACTTAAAAACATTCAGAATTGGTTGTGCTGGGTCGTAGATCGTAGCTCAACCATTTTAAAAAGATTGCGAATTGGTTGTGCTGGGTCGTAGATCGTAACTCAACCACTACAAAAACATTCAGAATTGGTTGAGCTGGGTCGTAGATCGTAGCTCAACCATTTTAAAAACAGTGCGAATTGGTTGTGCTGGGTCGTAGATCGTAGCTCAACCACTTAAAAACATTCAGAATTGGTTGTGCTGGGTCGTAGATCGTAGCTCAACCATTTTAAAAAGATTGCGAATTGGTTGTGCTGGATCGTAGATCGTAGCTCAACCATTTTAAAAACATTGCGAATTGGTTGTGCTGGGTCGTAGATCGTAGCTCAACCATTTTAAAAAGATTGCGAATTGGTTGTGCTGGGTCGTAGATCGTAGCTCAACCATTTTAAAAACATTGCAAATTGGTTGTGCTTGGTCGTAGATCGTAGCTCAACCATTTTAAAAACATTGCGAATTGGTTGTGCTGGGTCGTAGATCGTAGCTCAACCACTTAAAAACATTCAGAATTGGTTGTGCTGGGTCGTAGATCGTAGCTCAACCATTTTAAAAACATTGCGAATTGGTTGTGCTGGGTCGTAGATCGTAGCTCAACCACTTAAAAACATTCAGAATTGGTTGTGCTGGGTCGTAGATCGTAGCTCAACCATTTTAAAAAGATTGCGAATTGGTTGTGCTGGGTCGTAGATCGTAGCTCAACCACTACAAAAACATTCAGAATTGGTTGAGCTGGGTCGTAGATCGTAGCTCAACCATTTTAAAAACATTGCGAATTGGTTGTGCTGGGTCGTAGATCGTAGCTCAACCACTACAAAAACATTCAGAATTGGTTGTGCTGGGTCGTAGATCGTAGCTCAACCATTTTAAAAACATTGCGAATTGGTTGTGCTGGGTCGTAGATCGTAGCTCAACCATTTTAAAAACATTGCGAATTGGTTGTGCTGGGTCGTAGATCGTAGCTCAACCACTTTAAAAACATTGCGAATTGGTTGTGCTGGGTCGTAGATCGTAGCTCAACCACTACAAAAACATTCAGAATTGGTTGAGCTGGGTCGTAGATCGTAGCTCAACCATTTTAAAAACATTGCGAATTGGTTGTGCTGGGTCGTAGATCGTAGCTCAACCACTACAAAAACATTCAGAATTGGTTGTGCTGGGTCGTAGATCGTAGCTCAACCACTTAAAAACATTGCGAATTGGTTGTGCTGGGTCGTAGATCGTAGCTCAACCACTTTAAAAACATTGTGAATTGGTTGTGCTGGGTCGTAGATCGTAGCTCAACCACTACAAAAACATTGAGAATTGGTTGAGCTGGGTCGTAGATCGTAGCTCAACCACTTAAAAACATTGCGAATTGGTTGTGCTGGGTCGTAGATCGTAGCTCAACCACTACAAAAACATTCAGAATTGGTTGTGCTGGGTCGTAGATCGTAGCTCAACCATTTTAAAAACATTGCAAATTGGTTGTGCTGGGTCGTAGATCGTAGCTCAACCACTACAAAAACATTCAGAATTGGTTGAGCTGGGTCGTAGATCGTAGCTCAACCATTTTAAAAACATTGCGAATTGGTTGTGCTGGGTCGTAGATCGTAGCTCAACCACTACAAAAACATTCAGAATTGGTTGTGCTGGGTCGTAGATCGTAGCTCAACCATTTTAAAAACATTGCGAATTGGTTGTGCTGGGTCGTAGATCGTAGCTCAACCATTTTAAAAACATTGCGAATTGGTTGTGCTGGGTCGTAGATCGTAGCTCAACCACTTTAAAAACATTGCGAATTGGTTGTGCTGGGTCGTAGATCGTAGCTCAACCACTACAAAAACATTCAGAATTGGTTGAGCTGGGTCGTAGATCGTAGCTCAACCATTATAAAAACATTGCGAATTGGTTGTGCTGGGTCGTAGATCGTAGCTCAACCACTTAAAAACATTGCGAATTGGTTGTGCTGGGTCGTAGATCGTAGCTCAACCACTACAAAAACATTCAGAATTGGTTGTGCTGGGTCGTAGATCGTAGCTCAACCATTTTAAAAACATTGCAAATTGGTTGTGCTGGGTCGTAGATCGTAGCTCAACCACTTACAAACATTGCGAATTGGTTGTGCTGGGTGGTAGATCGTAGCTCAACCACTTTAAAAACATTGCGAATTGGTTGTGTTGGGTCGTAGATCGTAGCTCAACCACTACAAAAACATTCAGAATTGGTTGAGCTGGGTCGTAGATCGTAGCTCAACCATTTTAAAAACATTGCGAATTGGTTGTGCTGGGTCGTAGATCGTAGCTCAACCACTACAAAAACATTCAGAATTGGTTGTGCTGGGTCGTAGATCGTAGCTCAACCATTTTAAAAACATTGCAAATTGGTTGTGCTGGGTCGTAGATCGTAGCTCAACCACTACAAAAACATTCAGAATTGGTTGAGCTGGGTCGTAGATCGTAGCTCAACCATTTTAAAAACATTGCGAATTGGTTGTGCTGGGTCGTAGATCGTAGCTCAACCACTACAAAAACATTCAGAATTGGTTGTGCTGGGTCGTAGATCGTAGCTCAACCATTTTAAAAACATTGCGAATTGGTTGTGCTGGGTCGTAGATCGTAGCTCAACCATTTTAAAAACATTGCGAATTGGTTGTGCTGGGTCGTAGATCGTAGCTCAACCACTTTAAAAACATTGCGAATTGGTTGTGCTGGGTCGTAGATCGTAGCTCAACCACTACAAAAACATTCAGAATTGGTTGAGCTGGGTCGTAGATCGTAGCTCAACCATTATAAAAACATTGCGAATTGGTTGTGCTGGGTCGTAGATCGTAGCTCAACCACTTAAAAACATTGCGAATTGGTTGTGCTGGGTCGTAGATCGTAGCTCAACCACTACAAAAACATTCAGAATTGGTTGTGCTGGGTCGTAGATCGTAGCTCAACCATTTTAAAAACATTGCAAATTGGTTGTGCTGGGTCGTAGATCGTAGCTCAACCACTTACAAACATTGCGAATTGGTTGTGCTGGGTGGTAGATCGTAGCTCAACCACTTTAAAAACATTGCGAATTGGTTGTGTTGGGTCGTAGATCGTAGCTCAACCACTACAAAAACATTCAGAATTGGTTGAGCTGGGTCGTAGATCGTAGCTCAACCATTTTAAAAACATTGCGAATTGGTTGTGCTGGGTCGTAGATCGTAGCTCAACCACTACAAAAACATTCAGAATTGGTTGTGCTGGGTCGTAGATCGTAGCTCAACCATTTTAAAAACATTGCGAATATGTTGTGCTGGGTCGTAGATCGTAGCTCAACCACTTAAAAACATTGCGAATTGGTTGTGCTGGGTCGTAGATCGTAGCTCAACCACTTTAAAAACATTGCGAATTGGTTGTGCTGGGTCGTAGATCGTAGCTCAACCACTACAAAAACATTCAGAATTGGTTGAGCTGGGTCGTAGATCGTAGCTCAACCATTTTAAAAACATTGCGAATTGGTTGTGCTGGGTCGTAGATCGTAGCTCAACCACTACAAAAACATTCAGAATTGGTTGTGCTGGGTCGTAGATCGTAGCTCAACCACTTAAACACATTGCGAATTGGTTGTGCTGGGTCGTAGATCGTAGCTCAACCATTTTAAAAACATTGCGAATTGGTTGTGCTGGGTCGTAGATCGTAGCTCAACCACTTAAAAACATTGCGAATTGGTTGTGCTGGGTCGTAGATCGTAGCTCAACCACTTTAAAAACATTGCGAATTGGTTGTGCTGGGTCGTAGATCGTAGCTCAACCACTTAAAAACATTCAGAATTGGTTGTGCTGGGTCGTAGATCGTAGCTCAACCACTTAAAAACATTGCGAATTGGTTGTGCTGGGTCGTAGATCGTAGCTCAACCATTTTAAAAACATTGCGAATTGGTTGTGCTGGGTCGTAGATCGTAGCTCAACCACTTAAAAACATTGCGAATTGGTTGTGCTGGGTCGTAGATCGTAGCTCAACCACTTTAAAAACATTGCGAATTGGTTGTGCTGGGTCGTAGATCGTAGCTCAACCACTTAAAAACATTCAGAATTGGTTGTGCTGGGTCGTAGATCGTAGCTCAACCATTTTAAAAAGATTGCGAATTGGTTGTGCTGGGTCGTAGATCGTAGCTCAACCACTACAAAAACATTCAGAATTGGTTGAGCTGGGTCGTAGATCGTAGCTCAACCATTTTAAAAACATTGCGAATTGGTTGTGCTGGGTCGTAGATCGTAGCTCAACCACTTAAAAACATTCAGAATTGGTTGTGCTGGGTCGTAGATCGTAGCTCAACCATTTTAAAAAGATTGCGAATTGGTTGTGCTGGGTCGTAGATCGTAGCTCAACCACTACAAAAACATTCAGAATTGGTTGAGCTGGGTCGTAGATCGTAGCTCAACCATTTTAAAAACAGTGCGAATTGGTTGTGCTGGGTCGTAGATCGTAGCTCAACCACTTAAAAACATTCAGAATTGGTTGTGCTGGGTCGTAGATCGTAGCTCAACCATTTTAAAAAGATTGCGAATTGGTTGTGCTGGGTCGTAGATCGTAGCTCAACCATTTTAAAAACATTGCGAATTGGTTGTGCTGGGTCGTAGATCGTAGCTCAACCATTTTAAAAAGATTGCGAATTGGTTGTGCTGGGTCGTAGATCGTAGCTCAACCATTTTAAAAACATTGCGAATTGGTTGTGCTGGGTCGTAGATCGTAGCTCAACCACTTAAAAACATTCAGAATTGGTTGTGCTGGGTCGTAGATCGTAGCTCAACCATTTTAAAAACATTGCGAATTGGTTGTGCTGGGTCGTAGATCGTAGCTCAACCACTACAAAAACATTGAGAATTGGTTGTGCTGGGTCGTAGATCGTAGCTCAACCATTTTAAAAACATTGCGAATTGGTTGTGCTGGGTCGTAGATCGTAGCTCAACCACTTAAAAACATTCAGAATTGGTTGTGCTGGGTCGTAGATCGTAGCTCAACCATTTTAAAAAGATTGCGAATTGGTTGTGCTGGGTCGTAGATCGTAGCTCAACCACTACAAAAACATTCAGAATTGGTTGAGCTGGGTCGTAGATCGTAGCTCAACCATTTTAAAAACATTGCAAATTGGTTGTGCTGGGTCGTAGATCGTAGCTCAACCACTTAAAAACATTCAGAATTGGTTGTGCTGGGTCGTAGATCGTAGCTCAACCATTTTAAAAAGATTGCGAATTGGTTGTGCTGGGTCGTAGATCGTAACTCAACCACTACAAAAACATTCAGAATTGGTTGAGCTGGGTCGTAGATCGTAGCTCAACCATTTTAAAAACAGTGCGAATTGGTTGTGCTGGGTCGTAGATCGTAGCTCAACCACTTAAAAACATTCAGAATTGGTTGTGCTGGGTCGTAGATCGTAGCTCAACCATTTTAAAAAGATTGCGAATTGGTTGTGCTGGATCGTAGATCGTAGCTCAACCATTTTAAAAACATTGCGAATTGGTTGTGCTGGGTCGTAGATCGTAGCTCAACCATTTTAAAAAGATTGCGAATTGGTTGTGCTGGGTCGTAGATCGTAGCTCAACCATTTTAAAAACATTGCAAATTGGTTGTGCTTGGTCGTAGATCGTAGCTCAACCATTTTAAAAACATTGCGAATTGGTTGTGCTGGGTCGTAGATCGTAGCTCAACCACTTAAAAACATTCAGAATTGGTTGTGCTGGGTCGTAGATCGTAGCTCAACCATTTTAAAAAGATTGCGAATTGGTTGTGCTGGGTCGTAGATCGTAGCTCAACCACTACAAAAACATTCAGAATTGGTTGAGCTGGGTCGTAGATCGTAGCTCAACCATTTTAAAAACAGTGCGAATTGGTTGTGCTGGGTCGTAGATCGTAGCTCAACCACTTAAAAACATTCAGAATTGGTTGTGCTGGGTCGTAGATCGTAGCTCAACCATTTTAAAAAGATTGCGAATTGGTTGTGCTGGGTCGTAGATCGTAGCTCAACCATTTTAAAAACATTGCGAATTGGTTGTGCTGGGTCGTAGATCGTAGCTCAACCATTTTAAAAAGATTGCGAATTGGTTGTGCTGGGTCGTAGATCGTAGCTCAACCATTTTAAAAACATTGCAAATTGGTTGTGCTGGGTCGTAGATCGTAGCTCAACCACTTAAAAACATTCAGAATTGGTTGTGCTGGGTCGTAGATCGTAGCTCAACCATTTTAAAAACATTGCGAATTGGTTGTGCTGGGTCGTAGATCGTAGCTCAACCACTACAAAAACATTGAGAATTGGTTGTGCTGGGTCGTAGATCGTAGCTCAACCATTTTAAAAACATTGCGAATTGGTTGTGCTGGGTCGTAGATCGTAGCTCAACCATTTTAAAAACATTGCAAATTGGTTGTGCTGGGTCGTAGATCGTAGCTCAACCATTTTAAAAACATTGCGAATTGGTTGTGCTGGGTCGTAGATCGTAGCTCAACCACTTAAAAACATTCAGAATTGGTTGTGCTGGGTCGTAGATCGTAGCTCAACCATTTTAAAAACATTGCGAATTGGTTGTGCTGGGTCGTAGATCGTAGCTCAACCACTTAAAAACATTCAGAATTGGTTGTGCTGGGTCGTAGATCGTAGCTCAACCATTTTAAAAAGATTGCGAATTGGTTGTGCTGGGTCGTAGATCGTAGCTCAACCACTACAAAAACATTCAGAATTGGTTGAGCTGGGTCGTAGATCGTAGCTCAACCATTTTAAAAACATTGCAAATTGGTTGTGCTGGGTCGTAGATCGTAGCTCAACCACTTAAAAACATTCAGAATTGGTTGTGCTGGGTCGTAGATCGTAGCTCAACCATTTTAAAAACATTGCGAATTGGTTGTGCTGGGTCGTAGATCGTAGCTCAACCACTACAAAAACATTCAGAATTGGTTGTGCTGGGTCGTAGATCGTAGCTCAACCATTTTAAAAACATTGCAAATTGGTTGTGCTGGGTCGTAGATCGTAGCTCAACCATTTTAAAAACATTGCGAATTGGTTGTGCTGGGTCGTAGATCGTAGCTCAACCACTACAAAAACATTGAGAATTGGCTGACCTGGGTCATAGATCGTAGCTCAACCACTTTAAAAACATTTTGAATTGGCTGACCTGGGTCGTAGATCGTAGCTCAACCACTTTAAAAACATTGCGAATTGGTTGTGCTGTGTCGTAGATCGTAGCTCAACCACTTTAACAACATTGCGAATTGGTTGTGCTGGGTCGTAGATCGTAGCTCAACCACTAGAAAAAACATTCTGAATTGGCTGACCTGGGTCATAGATCGTAGCTCAACCACTTTAAAAACATTCTGAATTGGCTGACCTGGGTCGTAGATCGTAGATCGTAGATTCCCACTGACACGTAATGCAGAGTATACGCATGCATATAAAACATATATACATTACATACACACGCAAACACAGAACAAAACATGTCAGTAAGGATGTCCTTCGTAGTTCCCACTGACATGTAATGCAGAGTATACTCATGCATATAAAACATGTATTGTTCTGTGTCCCGTGAAAAAAAAAAAGAAAAAGTGTTCCACTCCATTGTGAAATGTTCGTGCTTCGACTGCCTTGACTAAGGCCTCTATGACGAAGTGCTCCCTTTAAATTACGCGGTAAACTCGGGTAGAAATTCGACTTACGGCCCTGGTAGCTGTCCCGTGAAAAAAAAAAAAAAAAGTGTTCCACTCCATTGTGAAATGTTCGGGCTTCCTCTGCCTTGACTCCCTTTAAATTACGCGGTAAATTCAGGTAGAAATTCGACTTACGGCCCTGGTAGCTGTCACATGAAAAAAAGAGAAAAAAGTTTTCCACTCCATTGTGAAATGTTCGGGCTTCGACTGCCTTGACTAAGGCCTATAGGACGGAGTGCTCCCTATAAATTACGCGGTAAACTCGGGTAGAAATTCGACTTACGGGCCCTGGTAGCTGTCTCGTGAAAAAAAGAAAAAAAAGTGTTCCACTCCATTGTGAAATGTTCGGGCTTCGACTGCCTTGACTAAGGCCTATAGGACGGAGTGCTCCCTATAAATTACGCGGGTAGAAATTCCACTTACGGCCCTGGTAGCTGTCCCGTGAAAAAAAAAAGTGTTCCACTCCATTGTGAAATGATCAGTCTTCGACTGCCTTGACTAAGGCCTCTATGACGGAGTGCTCCCTTTAAATTACGCGGTAAACTCGGGTACGGCCCTGGTAGCTGTCCCGTGAAAAAATAAAATGTGTTCCACTCCATTGTGAAATGTTCGGTCTTCGACTGCCTTGACTAAGGCCTCTATGACGGAGTGCTCCCTTTAAATTACGCGGTAAACTTGGGTAGAAATTCCACTTACGGCCCTGGTAGCTGTCTCGTGAAAAAAGGAAAAAAAGTGTTCCACTCCATTGTGAAATGTTCGGTCTTCGACTGCCTTGACTAAGGCCTCTAGTACCGAGTGCTCCTTTAAATTATGCGGTAAATTCTGGTAGAAATTCGACTTACGGCCCTGGTAGCTGTCCCGTGAAAAAAAAATAAAAGTGTTCCACTCCATTGTGAAATGTTCGTGCTTCGACTGCCTTGACTAAGGCCTCTATGACGGAGTGCTCCCTTTAAATTACGCGGTAAACTCGGGTAGAAATTCGACTTACGACCCTGATAGCTGTCCCGTGAAAAAAAAATAAAAAAGTGTTCCACTCCATTGTTAAATGTTCGTGCTTCGACTGCCTTGACTAAGGCCTCTATGACGGAGTGCTCCCTTTAAATTACGCGGGTAGAAATTCCACTTACGGCCCTGGTAGCTGTCCCGTGAAAAAAAACCAAAAAAAGTGTTCCACTCCATTGTGAAACGTTCCGGCTTCGACTGCCTTGATTAAGGCCTCTAGGACGAAGTGCTCCCTTTAAATTACACGGTAAACTCGGGTACGGCCCTGGTAGCTGTCCCGTGAAAAAATAAAAATGTGTTCCACTCCATTGTGAAATGTTCGGTCTTCGACTGCCTTGACTAAGGCCTCTATGACGGAGTGCTCCCTTTAAATTACGCGGTAAACTCGGGTAGAAATTCGACTTACGGCCCTGGTAGCTGTCCCGTGAAAAAAAAAATAAAAAGTGTTCCACTCCATTGTGAAATGTTCGGGCTTCCTCTGCCTTGACTCCCTTTAAATTACGCGGTAAATTCAGGTAGAAATTCGACTTACGGCCCTGGTAGCTGTCACGTGAAAAAAAGAAAAAAAAGTGTTCCACTCCATTGTGAAATGTTCGGGCTTCGACTGCCTTGACTAAGGCCTATAGGACGGAGTGCTCCCTATAAATTACGCGGTAAACTCGGGTAGAAATTCGACTTACGGGCCCTGGTAGCTGTCTCGTGAAAAAAAGAAAAAAAAGTGTTCCACTCCATTGTGAAATGTTCGGGCTTCGACTGCCTTGACTAAGGCCTCTATGACGGAGTGCTCCCTTTAAATTACGCGGGTAGAAATTCCACTTACGGCCCTGGTAGCTGTCCCGTGAAAAAAAACAAAAAAAAGTGTTCCACTCCGTTGTGAAACGTTCCGGCTTCGACTGCCTTGATTAAGGCCTCTAGGACGAAGTGCTCCCTTTAAATTACACGGTAAACTCGGGTACGGCCCTGGTAGCTGTCCCGTGAAAAAATAAAAATGTGTTCCACTCCATTGTGAAATGTTCGGTCTTCGACTGCCTTGACTAAGGCCTCTATGACGGAGTGCTCCCTTTAAATTACGCGGTAAATTCAGGTAGAAATTCGACTTACGGCCCTGGTAGCTGTCACGTGAAAAAAAGGAAAAAAAGTGTTCCACTCCATTGTGAAATGTTCGGGCTTCGACTGCCTTGACTAAGGCCTATAGGACGGAGTGCTCCCTATAAATTACGCGGTAAACTCGGGTAGAAATTCGACTTACGGGCCCTGGTAGCTGTCTCGTGAAAAAAAGAAAAAAAAGTGTTCCACTCCATTGTGAAATGTTCGGGCTTCGACTGCCTTGACTAAGGCCTATAGGACGGAGTGCTCCCTATAAATTACGCGGGTAGAAATTCCACTTACGGCCCTGGTAGCTGTCCCGTGAAAAAAAAAAAGTGTTCCACTCCATTGTGAAATGATCAGTCTTCGACTGCCTTGACTAAGGCCTCTATGACGGAGTGCTCCCTTTAAATTACGCGGTAAACTCGGGTACGGCCCTGGTAGCTGTCCCGTGAAAAAATAAAATGTGTTCCACTCCATTGTGAAATGTTCGGTCTTCGACTGCCTTGACTAAGGCCTCTATGACGGAGTGCTCCCTTTAAATTACGCGGTAAACTTGGGTAGAAATTCCACTTACGGCCCTGGTAGCTGTCTCGTGAAAAAAGGAAAAAAAGTGTTCCACTCCATTGTGAAATGTTCGGTCTTCGACTGCCTTGACTAAGGCCTCTAGTACCGAGTGCTCCTTTAAATTATGCGGTAAATTCTGGTAGAAATTCGACTTACGGCCCTGGTAGCTGTCCCGTGAAAAAAAAATAAAAGTGTTCCACTCCATTGTGAAATGTTCGTGCTTCGACTGCCTTGACTAAGGCCTCTATGACGGAGTGCTCCCTTTAAATTACGCGGTAAACTCGGGTAGAAATTTGACTTACGGCCCTGATAGCTGTCCCGTGAAAAAAAAATAAAAAAGTGTTCCACTCCATTGTTAAATGTTCGTGCTTCGACTGCCTTGACTAAGGCCTCTATGACGGAGTGCTCCCTTTAAATTACGCGGGTAGAAATTCCACTTACGGCCCTGGTAGCTGTCCCGTGAAAAAAACCCAAAAAAAGTGTTCCACTCCATTGTGAAACGTTCCGGCTTCGACTGCCTTGATTAAGGCCTCTAGGACGAAGTGCTCCCTTTAAATTACACGGTAAACTCGGGTACGGCCCTGGTAGCTGTCCCGTGAAAAAATAAAAATGTGTTCCACTCCATTGTGAAATGTTCGGTCTTCGACTGCCTTGACTAAGGCCTCTATGACGGAGTGCTCCCTTTAAATTACGCGGTAAATTCAGGTAGAAATTCGACTTACGGCCCTGGTAGCTGTCACGTGAAAAAAAGGAAAAAAAGTGTTCCACTCCATTGTGAAATGTTCGGTCTTCGACTGCCTTGACTAAGGCCTCTAGTACCGAGTGCTCCTTTAAATTATGTGGTAAATTCGGGTAGAAATTCGACTTACGGCCCTGGTAGCTGTCCCGTGAAAAAATAAAAAAAAGTGTTCCACTCCATTGTGAAATGTTTGTGCTTCGACTGCCTTGACTAAGGCCTCTATGACGGAGTGCTCCCTTTAAATTACGCGGTAAACTCGGGTAGAAATTCGACTTACGGCCCTGATAGCTGTCCCGTGAAAAAAAAATAAAAAAGTGTTCCACTCCATTGTGAAATGTTCGGTCTTCGACTGCCTTGACTAAGGCCTCTATGACGGAGTGCTCCCTTTAAATTACGCGGTAAATTCAGGTAGAAATTCGACTTACGGCCCTGGTAGCTGTCACGTGAAAAAAAGGAAAAAAAGTGTTCCACTCCATTGTGAAATGTTCGGGCTTCGACTGCCTTGACTAAGGCCTCTAGTACCGAGTGCTCCTTTAAATTATGCGGTAAATTCGGGTAGAAATTCGACTTACGGCCCTGGTAGCTGTCCCGTGAAAAAAAAAAAAAAGTGTTCCACTCCATTGTGAAATGTTCGTGCTTCGACTGCCTTGACTAAGGCCTCTATGACCGAGTGCTCCCTTTAAATTACGCGGTAAACTCGGGTAGAAATTCGACTTACGGCCCTGATAGCTGTCCCGTGAAAAATAAATAAAAAGTGTTCCACTCCATTGTGAAATGTTCGTGCTTCGACTGCCTTGACTATTGCAAGCGCGCACATGATGCAGATCGGTGATTGCTGATTCTTCGCTGGATCTCCGCTGCGCTTCTATATTACCGTTGCGAGCCGGGTCAAAGTAAGCAATATGATTGAAAACGAAAGTAAAAAGATGAGCCAATCAGATTCGGGGTCACCGATCTGCATCATGTGCGCGCTTGCAATAGTAAATGGCCGTAGCGAGAAATTTTCAATCGGTGGCGATGTAAATCGACGGATTGTGCATGGTAAACACTAAAAAGGTAAGCTATGACAGCCGAATTTGTTAAATAGTGAAGGTATTGATCTATTCAGACCGTTAACTGGCTGCTGATTGTAGTTTAAGCGTGATTTCCCTTCTTAACGACATTGTTGTAGAGCCGTTGTAGGTGTCCCACTACTTTTCCGACTAAGCAATATCACCCAGATTTGGTTAATAAATGGCTCAATTACTCGTTGGTTTGCTTAAAAAGGGTAAAGTGTTATATACCGTTGGATAGGTTAGGGATTCAGCTAAATGGATATGTACAGCATGTTAAGATATCTTGAACATTGTTAGAGAAATCGACGGTAACAGTAGGCTTAGCCGGTTTTCGGAGAGTTCGGAGTTGTAGTCCTTTTCTTTATATATAGTATTGGTGGAATTTTTTTTTTCGGATTTTTTTTTTCATGAGTCAAGCTCCTGTGAGTTGACCCGGACATTCCCACTGACACGTAATGCAGAGTATACGCATGTATATAAAACATATATACATACCATACACACGCAAACACAGAACAAAACATGTCAGTAAGGATGTCCTTCGTAGTTGACCTGGACATCCCCACTGACACGTAATGCAGAGCAAACACAGAACAAAACATGTCAGTGAGGATGTCCTTAGTAGTTAACACGGACATGCAATGCAAAGCATACGTCTGCATATGGACACATATACATGTATATATAAAAAGTTGTATACCCATATAAGTGATGTGATATCCATGAAAACAATCTGGGAACAGTAAGAGTCACTCTTGGGGAGAGAAAATATCCTTTTCTCAAAGTGTTATCAAGATATATTAAAATATGTCACATGCTCATTTACCAGGGACGGATCAAATATAGTATATGCATGACTAAATGGTGTTCTAGTGGTTGAGCTACGATCTACGACCCAGCTCAACCAATTTGCAATGTTTTCTAGTGGTTGAGCTACGATCTACGACCTAGGTCAGCCAATTCAGAATGTTTTTTCCATTGGTTGAGCTACGATCTACGACCCAGTTCAGCCAATTCAGAATGTTTTTCCATTGGTTGAGCTACGATCTACGACCCAGGTCAGCCAATTCAGAATGTTTTTCCATTGTTGAGCTACGATCTACGAGTCAATTATGAATGTTTTTCAAGTGGTTGAGCTACGATCTACGACCCATGTCAGCCAATTCAGAATGTTTTACCATTGGTTGAGCTATGATCTACGACCCAGGTCAGCCAATTCGCAATGTTTGTCTAGTGGTTGAGCTACGATCTACGACCCAGCTCAACCAATTTGCAATGTTTTTCCTAGTGGTTGAGCTACGATCTACGACCCAGGTCAGCCAATTATGAATGTTTTTCAAGTGGTTGAGTTACGATCTACGACTCAGGTCAGCCAATTATGAATGTTTTTCTATTGGTTGTGCTACGATCTACGACCCAGAACAACCAATTCGCAATGTTTTTAAAGTGGTTAAGCTACGATCTATGACCCAGGTCAGCCAATTCAGAATGTTTTTCTAGTGGTTGAGCTACGATCTACGACCCAGGTCAGCCAATTCAGAATGTTTTTCTAGTGGTTGAGCTACGATCTACGACCCAGCACAACCAATTCGCAATGTTTTTAAAATGGTTGAGCTACGATCTACGACCCAGCTCAACCAATTCTGAATGTTTTTGTAATGGTTGAGCTACGATCTACGACCCAGCACAACCAATTCGCAATGTTTTTAAAATGGTTGAGCTACGATCTACGACCCAGCTCAACCAATTCTGAATGTTTTTGTAGTGGTTGAGCTACGATCTACGACCCAGCACAACCAATTCGCAATGTTTTTAAAGTGGTTGAGCTACGATCTACGACCCAGCACAACCAATTCGCAATGTTTTTAAAATGGTTGAGCTACGATCTACGACCCAGCTCAACCAATTCTCAATGTTTTTGTAGTGGTTGAGCTACGATCTACGACCCAGCACAACCAATTCGCAATGTTTTTTAAAGTGGTTGAGCTACGATCTACGACCCAGCACAACCAATTCGCAATGTTTTTAAGTGGTTGAGCTACGATCTACGACCCAGCACAACCAATTCGCAATGTTTTTAAAATGGTTGAGCTACGATCTACGACCTAGCACAACCAATTCTGAATGTTTTTGTAGTGGTTGAGCTACGATCTACGACCCAGCACAACCAATTCGCAATGTTTTTAAAGTGGTTGAGCTACGATCTACGACCCAGCACAACCAATTCGCAATGTTTTTAAAATGGTTGAGCTACGATCTACGACCCAGCTCAACCAATTCTGAATGTTTTTGTAGTGGTTGAGCTACGATCTACGACCCAGCACAACCAATTCGCAATGTTTTTAAAATGGTTGAGCTACGATCTACGACCCAGCTCAACCAATTCTCAATGTTTTTGTAGTGGTTGAGCTACGATCTACGACCCAGCACAACCAATTCACAATGTTTTTAAAGTGGTTGAGCTACGATCTACGACCCAGCACAACCAATTCGCAATGTTTTTAAGTGGTTGAGCTACGATCTACGACACAGCTCAACCAATTCTCAATGTTTTTGTAGTGGTTGAGCTACGATCTACGACCCAGCACAACCAATTTGCAATGTTTTTAAAGTGGTTGAGCTACGATCTACGACCCAGCACAACCAATTCGCAATGTTTTTAAAGTGGTTGAGCTACGATCTACGACCCAGCACAACCAATTCGCAATGTTTTTAAAATGGTTGAGCTACGATCTACGACCCAGCACAACCAATTCTGAATGTTTTTGTAGTGGTTGAGCTACGATCTACGACCCAGCACAACCAATTCGCAATGTTTTTAAAATGGTTGAGCTACGATCTACGACCCAGCTCAACCAATTCTGAATGTTTTTGTAGTGGTTGAGCTACGATCTACGACCCAGCTCAACCAATTCTGAATGTTTTTGTAGTGGTTGAGCTACGATCTACGACCCAGCACAACCAATTCGCAATGTTTTTAAAATGGTTGAGCTACGATCTACGACCCAGCTCAACCAATTCTGAATGTTTTTGTAGTGGTTGAGCTACGATCTACGACCCAACACAACCAATTCGCAATGTTTTTAAAGTGGTTGAGCTACGATCTACCACCCAGCACAACCAATTCGCAATGTTTGTAAGTGGTTGAGCTACGATCTACGACCCAGCACAACCAATTTGCAATGTTTTTAAAATGGTTGAGCTACGATCTACGACCCAGCACAACCAATTCTGAATGTTTTTGTAGTGGTTGAGCTACGATCTACGACCCAGCACAACCAATTCGCAATGTTTTTAAGTGGTTGAGCTACGATCTACGACCCAGCTCAACCAATTCTCAATGTTTTTGTAGTGGTTGAGCTACGATCTACGACCCAGCACAACCAATTAACAATGTTTTTAAAGTGGTTGAGCTACGATCTACGACCCAGCACAACCAATTCGCAATGTTTTTAAGTGGTTGAGCTACGATCTACGACCCAGCACAACCAATTCTGAATGTTTTTGTAGTGGTTGAGCTACGATCTACGACCCAGCACAACCAATTCGCAATGTTTTTAAAATGGTTGAGCTACGATCTACGACCCAGCTCAACCAATTCTGAATGTTTTTGTAGTGGTTGAGCTACGATCTACGACCCAGCACAACCAATTCGCAATGTTTTTAAAGTGGTTGAGCTACGATCTACGACCCAGCACAACCAATTCGCAATGTTTTTAAAATGGTTGAGCTACGATCTACGACCCAGCACAACCAATTCGCAATGTTTTTAAAATGGTTGAGATACGATCTACGACCCAGCACAACCAATTCTGAATGTTTTTGTAGTGGTTGAGCTACGATCTACGACCCAGCACAACCAATTCGCAATGTTTTTAAAATGGTTGAGCTACGATCTACGACCCAGCTCAACCAATTCTGAATGTTTTTGTAGTGGTTGAGCTACGATCTACGACCCAGCACAACAAATTCGCAATGTTTTTAAAGTGGTTGAGCTACGATCTACGACCCAGCACAACCAATTCGCAATGTTTTTAAGTGGTTGAGCTACGATCTACGACCCAGCACAACCAATTCGCAATGTTTTTAAAATGGTTGAGCTACGATCTACGACCCAGCACAACCAATTCGCAATGTTTTTAAGTGGTTGAGCTACGATCTACGACCCAGCACAACCAATTCTGAATGTTTTTGTAGTGGTTGAGCTACGATCTACGACCCAGCACAACCAATTCGCAATGTTTTTAAAATGGTTGAGCTACGATCTACGACCCAGCTCAACCAATTCTGAATGTTTTTGTAGTGGTTGAGCTACGATCTACGACCCAGCACAACCAATTCGCAATGTTTTTAAAATGGTTGAGCTACGATCTACGACCCAGCTCAACCAATTCTGAATGTTTTTGTAGTGGTTGAGCTACGATCTACGACCCAACACAACCAATTCGCAATGTTTTTAAAGTGGTTGAGCTACGATCTACCACCCAGCACAACCAATTCGCAATGTTTGTAAGTGGTTGAGCTACGATCTACGACCCAGCACAACCAATTTGCAATGTTTTTAAAATGGTTGAGCTACGATCTACGACCCAGCACAACCAATTCTGAATGATTTTGTAGTGGTTGAGCTACGATCTACGACCCAGCACAACCAATTCGCAATGTTTTTAAGTGGTTGAGCTACGATCTACGACCCAGCTCAACCAATTCTCAATGTTTTTGTAGTGGTTGAGCTACGATCTACGACCCAGCACAACCAATTCACAATGTTTTTAAAGTGGTTGAGCTACGATCTACGACCCAGCACAACCAATTCGCAATGTTTTTAAGTGGTTGAGCTACGATCTACGACCCAGCACAACCAATTCTGAATGTTTTTGTAGTGGTTGAGCTACGATCTACGACCCAGCACAACCAATTCGCAATGTTTTTAAAATGGTTGAGCTACGATCTACGACCCAGCTCAACCAATTCTGAATGTTTTTGTAGTGGTTGAGCTACGATCTACGACCCAGCACAACCAATTCGCAATGTTTTTAAAGTGGTTGAGCTACGATCTACGACCCAGCACAACCAATTCGCAATGTTTTTAAAATGGTTGAGCTACGATCTACGACCCAGCACAACCAATTAGCAATGTTTTTAAAATGGTTGAGCTACGATCTACGACCCAGCACAACCAATTCTGAATGTTTTTGTAGTGGTTGAGCTACGATCTACGACCCAGCACAACCAATTCGCAATGTTTTTAAAATGGTTGAGCTACGATCTACGACCCAGCTCAACCAATTCTGAATGTTTTTGTAGTGGTTGAGCTACGATCTACGACCCAGCACAACCAATTCGCAATGTTTTTAAAGTGGTTGAGCTACGATCTACGACCCAGCACAACCAATTCGCAATGTTTTTAAGTGGTTGAGCTACGATCTACGACCCAGCACAACCAATTCGCAATGTTTTTAAAATGGTTGAGCTACGATCTACGACCCAGCACAACCAATTCGCAATGTTTTTAAGTGGTTGAGCTACGATCTACGACCCAGCACAACCAATTCTGAATGTTTTTGTAGTGGTTGAGCTACGATCTACGACCCAGCACAACCAATTCGCAATGTTTTTTTAAAATGGTTGAGCTACGATCTACGACCCAGCTCAACCAATTCTGAATGTTTTTGTAGTGGTTGAGCTACGATCTACGACCCAGCACAACCAATTCGCAATGTTTTTAAAATGGTTGAGCTACGATCTACGACCCAGCTCAACCAATTCTGAATGTTTTTGTAGTGGTTGAGCTACGATCTACGACCCAACACAACCAATTCGCAATGTTTTTAAAGTGGTTGAGCTACGATCTACCACCCAGCACAACCAATTCGCAATGTTTGTAAGTGGTTGAGCTACGATCTACGACCCAGCACAACCAATTTGCAATGTTTTTAAAATGGTTGAGCTACGATCTACGACCCAGCACAACCAATTCTGAATGTTTTTGTAGTGGTTGAGCTACGATCTACGACCCAGCACAACCAATTCGCAATGTTTTTAAGTGGTTGAGCTACGATCTACGACCCAGCTCAACCAATTCTCAATGTTTTTGTAGTGGTTGAGCTACGATCTACGACCCAGCACAACCAATTCACAATGTTTTTAAAGTGGTTGAGCTACGATCTACGACCCAGCACAACCAATTCGCAATGTTTTTAAGTGGTTGAGCTACGATCTACGACCCAGCACAACCAATTCTGAATGTTTTTGTAGTGGTTGAGCTACGATCTACGACCCAGCACAACCAATTCGCAATGTTTTTAAAATGGTTGAGCTACGATCTACGACCCAGCTCAACCAATTCTGAATGTTTTTGTAGTGGTTGAGCTACGATCTACGACCCAGCACAACCAATTCGCAATGTTTTTAAAGTGGTTGAGCTACGATCTACGACCCAGCACAACCAATTCGCAATGTTTTTAAAATGGTTGAGCTACGATCTACGACCCAGCACAACCAATTCGCAATGTTTTTAAAATGGTTGAGCTACGATCTACGACCCAGCACAACCAATTCTGAATGTTTTTGTAGTGGTTGAGCTACGATCTACGACCCAGCACAACCAATTCGCAATGTTTTTAAAATGGTTGAGCTACGATCTACGACCCAGCTCAACCAATTATGAATGTTTTTGTAGTGGTTGAGCTACGATCTACGACCCAGCACAACCAATTCGCAATGTTTTTAAAGTGGTTGAGCTACGATCTACGACCCAGCACAACCAATTCGCAATGTTTTTAAAATGGTTGAGCTACGATCTACGACCCAGCACAACCAATTAGCAATGTTTTTAAAATGGTTGAGCTACGATCTACGACCCAGCACAACCAATTCTGAATGTTTTTGTAGTGGTTGAGCTACGATCTACGACCCAGCACAACCAATTCGCAACGTTTTTAAAATGGTTGAGCTACGATCTACGACCCAGCTCAACCAATTCTGAATGTTTTTGTAGTGGTTGAGCTACGATCTACGACCCAGCACAACCAATTCGCAATGTTTTTAAAGTGGTTGAGCTACGATCTACGACCCAGCACAACCAATTCGCAATGTTTTTAAGTGGTTGAGCTACGATCTACGACCCAGCACAACCAATTCGCAATGTTTTTAAAATGGTTGAGCTACGATCTACGACCCAGCACAACCAATTCGCAATGTTTTTAAGTGGTTGAGCTACGATCTACGACCCAGCACAACCAATTCTGAATGTTTTTGTAGTGGTTGAGCTACGATCTACGACCCAGCACAACCAATTCGCAATGTTTTTAAAATGGTTGAGCTACGATCTACGACCCAGCTCAACCAATTCTGAATGTTTTTGTAGTGGTTGAGCTACGATCTACGACCCAGCACAACCAATTCGCAATGTTTTTAAAATGGTTGAGCTACGATCTACGACCCAGCTCAACCAATTCTGAATGTTTTTGTAGTGGTTGAGCTACGATCTACGACCCAACACAACCAATTCGCAATGTTTTTAAAGTGGTTGAGCTACGATCTACCACCCAGCACAACCAATTCGCAATGTTTGTAAGTGGTTGAGCTACGATCTACGACCCAGCACAACCAATTTGCAATGTTTTTAAAATGGTTGAGCTACGATCTACGACCCAGCACAACCAATTCTGAATGTTTTTGTAGTGGTTGAGCTACGATCTACGACCCAGCACAACCAATTCGCAATGTTTTTAAGTGGTTGAGCTACGATCTACGACCCAGCTCAACCAATTCTCAATGTTTTTGTAGTGGTTGAGCTACGATCTACGACCCAGCACAACCAATTCACAATGTTTTTAAAGTGGTTGAGCTACGATCTACGACCCAGCACAACCAATTCGCAATGTTTTTAAGTGGTTGAGCTACGATCTACGACCCAGCACAACCAATTCTGAATGTTTTTGTAGTGGTTGAGCTACGATCTACGACCCAGCACAACCAATTCGCAATGTTTTTAAAATGGTTGAGCTACGATCTACGACCCAGCTCAACCAATTCTGAATGTTTTTGTAGTGGTTGAGCTACGATCTACGACCCAGCACAACCAATTCGCAATGTTTTTAAAGTGGTTGAGCTACGATCTACGACCCAGCACAACCAATTCGCAATGTTTTTAAAATGGTTGAGCTACGATCTACGACCCAGCACAACCAATTCGCAATGTTTTTAAAATGGTTGAGCTACGATCTACGACCCAGCACAACCAATTCTGAATGTTTTTGTAGTGGTTGAGCTACGATCTACGACCCAGCACAACCAATTCGCAATGTTTTTAAAATGGTTGAGCTACGATCTACGACCCAGCTCAACCAATTATGAATGTTTTTGTAGTGGTTGAGCTACGATCTACGACCCAGCACAACCAATTCGCAATGTTTTTAAAGTGGTTGAGCTACGATCTACGACCCAGCACAACCAATTCGCAATGTTTTTAAGTGGTTGAGCTACGATCTACGACCCAGCACAACCAATTCGCAATGTTTTTAAAATGGTTGAGCTACGATCTACGACCCAGCACAACCAATTCGCAATGTTTTTAAGTGGTTGAGCTACGATCTACGACCCAGCACAACCAATTCTGAATGTTTTTGTAGTGGTTGAGCTACGATCTACGACCCAGCACAACCAATTCGCAATGTTTTTAAGTGGTTGAGCTACGATCTACGACCCAGCACAACCAATTCGCAATGTTTTTAAGTGGTTGAGCTACGATCTACGACCCAGCACAACCAATTCGCAATGTTTTTAAAATGGTTGAGCTACGATCTACGACCCAGCACAACCAATTCGCAATGTTTTTAAGTGGTTGAGCTACGATCTACGACCCAGCACAACCAATTCACAATGTTTTTAAAGTGGTTGAGCTACGATCTACGACCCAGCACAACCAATTCACAATGTTTTTAAAGTGGTTGAGCTACGATCTACGACCCAGCACAACCAATTCGCAATGTTTTTAAGTGGTTGAGCTACGATCTACGACCCAGCACAACCAATTCTGAATGTTTTTGTAGTGGTTGAGCTACGATCTACGACCCAGCACAACCAATTCGCAATGTTTTTAAAATGGTTGAGCTACGATCTACGACCCAGCTCAACCAATTCTGAATGTTTTTGTAGTGGTTGAGCTACGATCTACGACCCAGCACAACCAATTCGCAATGTTTTTAAAATGGTTGAGCTACGATCTACGACCCAGCTCAACCAATTCTGAATGTTTTTGTAGTGGTTGAGCTACGATCTACGACCCAGCACAACCAATTCGCAATGTTTTTAAAGTGGTTGAGCTACGATCTACGACCCAGCACAACCAATTCGCAATGTTTTTAAGTGGTTGAGCTACGATCTACGACCCAGCACAACCAATTCGCAATGTTTTTAAAATGGTTGAGCTACGATCTACGACCCAGCACAACCAATTCGCAATGTTTTTAAGTGGTTGAGCTACGATCTACGACCCAGCACAACCAATTCTGAATGTTTTTGTAGTGGTTGAGCTACGATCTACGACCCAGCACAACCAATTCGCAATGTTTTTAAGTGGTTGAGCTACGATCTACGACCCAGCACAACCAATTCGCAATGTTTTTAAGTGGTTGAGCTACGATCTACGACCCAGCACAACCAATTCGCAATGTTTTTAAAATGGTTGAGCTACGATCTACGACCCAGCACAACAAATTCGCAATGTTTTTAAGTGGTTGAGCTACGATCTACGACCCAGCACAACCAATTCTGAATGTTTTTGTAGTGGTTGAGCTACGATCTACGACCCAGCACAACCAATTCGCAATGTTTTTAAAATGGTTGAGCTACGATCTACGACCCAGCTCAACCAATTCTGAATGTTTTTGTAGTGGTTGAGCTACGATCTACGACCCAGCACAACCAATTCGCAATGTTTTTAAAGTGGTTGAGCTACGATCTACGACCCAGCACAACCAATTCTCAATGTTTTTAAAATGGTTGAGCTACGATCTACGACCCAGCACAACCAATTTGCAATGTTTTTAAAATGGTTGAGCTACGATCTACGACCCAGCACAACCAATTCTGAATGTTTTTGTAGTGGTTGAGCTACGATCTACGACCCAGCACAACCAATTCGCAATCTTTTTAAAATGGTTGAGCTACGATCTACGACCCAGCACAACCAATTCTGAATGTTTTTAAGTGGTTGAGCTACGATCTACGACCCAGCACAACCAATTTGCAATGTTTTTAAAATGGTTGAGCTACGATCTACGACCCAGCACAACCAATTCGCAATCTTTTTAAAATGGTTGAGCTACGATCTACGACCCAGCACAACCAATTCGCAATGTTTTTAAAATGGTTGAGCTACGATCTACGACCCAGCACAACCAATTCGCAATGTTTTTAAAGTGGTTGAGCTACGATCTACGACCCAGGTCAGCCAATTACATTTTTTTGGTTGAGCTACGATCTACGATCTACGCGCTAACTTCACACACCTTAAAATGAAATAAATATTCCGATGTTTTAGGTACATGTATTTTCAGTTTCTTTATTTTTACTCGCATTTCTGTTTTTTTGTTTTATTTACGAAGACAAAACAGTCCCTATTAGCTAGACTGGGATACTTTATTTTCATAAACTATGTAATAAAAAGGCGATAACTACAAACCTTTACGTCGCACAGTCAAATTTGTTTACATACGCGCACCTGCTTGCTTTTATGTAAATCACGTCGAATTCTCCTTTTAATAGATAAGTATCAACATAAACTGGTAACAGAAACAAAAATAAGATTTTTTTTTGTGAAAATATGTCTCAAATATAAGCCTGTTTATCGGTCGTGAACGTCGAAACGCTTTTTCCTCAGTTCGTGACCTAGTTTCATATTGCCAAAATGTAAACAAAGCGAAGTAACCGGAAGTAAAATGTAAACATAGAAAAGTGACTTATGCAGACAAAAAATGTCGCACGACAAATTGATTTCTTAAACGTCACGAATCGAGTGCATGGGTCGAATGTAGGAGAAAGAAAGATACTATAGAAATGCTTTTTTCTCTCGAATGCAGTGGAATAAAACATGCACTAAAGCTTTGCCTGATTTTTTATTCACTTTCTTCGATGTCTGACACTCGACTCGATCTTGAAACGAGGGTCAACATTTTGAAAAAATGCTCAAACACCTTATTACAGATAGATAGCTAATATTACACACTTAAATGATTAAATATATGTGATATTAAATGTTTATTTGGCTTGAAACAAATTAAGAGAAGAACAATTAAGAAATAAACTATCAACAACCGTGGGTTATTGGCGAATAACCAATGGTTTGGAGTTCTGATGCGCAGGAATTAACCACGAAGGCCTAGGGCCTGAGTGGTTAATTACAACGCATCAGAACGACAAACCATTGATTATTCGCCAATAAACCAAGGTTTTTGATAGTTTCATTTCGATTCTAACATGACCCGACACCTTAACAAAGGGAAATAAATGCACTATTTAGCAAACCAGTTTACCCACCAGTTTGCTGTTCCATCAATTGTGACTACCCACTGCATTATACGCATAACTGCAGAAAAAAACGACAAAGAGGGGTAGACTCAGCAACAAGACAATGTAATTTTATTTAATTAATTATTTAGTTTTCATTGTACTATACAAGTTAACAATATGTATAGAATGAGTGTAGTGGAGCAGAATTATTATATTCTGTTCTGCGGAACGAATGTCTACAGGGCTATGTCCGAAAATTCAGCGATTTGAGGACAAAGAAATTTTGCTGAAATTCCCCACACTTATAGAACTCAATGTGATCTAGGTCTGGGCGTGTTCGTTATATATATTGGAAAAATCTAGTTTCAGAGATTTTTGAGGTTAAAACCTGAAAAATCGACATTTTCACAACATATTTCTGTAGATCTCGTACCAGCAAATAACGGAATCAGCTAGAAACCTGAAATTCAACCTAAAACTTGTCCGAGATCCAGTGCAAACAACGGTGTGTTTAGATTTCTGATACATTTAGTTTGGATTCTTGGAGAAAGCTTTTAATAGGGGTTCTTAACTTAAACATTTTCTGTGGGCGTGACTAGGAAAGTGACGTCACGTGAGCGGTTTGACGTCATAACGTTACAGTGGTGCAGAGGTAGAGCGTCGGCCTCTCGTATCAAAGGTCCCTGGTTCGCGTCCCGTGATGAGCGGGTCCTGTCTTTGAGATTTTTCCACACAAAACGGCACGAGTACTGGTTAAGTCTCCAGGAAGCAGACATCGAGCATGATTAATCCAAGCTGAAAGCTTGTTTCGCAATCGATGTAAAATAAATAAAAATAAAATAAATAAAATATCGAGTCAGCCATTGCAGACGACGTAGTATACACATGTATGTTTCTTTACATCACGTGACGCTGAATGACAGGCTTATACGCGGGGGGATAACCGGAATAGCCAATGTGAAAAGTAGTGCATTTCCATTGGTTATTGACGAATAATCAACGGTTATTTTCTTCGTTCTCTAGGAAAACAACGTCATGTTAGAAACTCTGATAAACAATAGATTTAGAAATAAAGAAAAACTGCTCTTTCGCACCCAATTAATTTCATACTTGCCACCTATTAAATAGAAATGGGACTCGCAACTGGCATTTCTCTTGCGCCAAACATATATTGTATGCATCAACGATTTATATAAACAATTTAGCTGATATTTTGTATAAAGTGTGGTCTACTTTTTAAACATATGAGGATAAATTTTAACATCTGTGAAATATTTATTATAATTATTATTAAAAAGGAGGAAGTTCATGTCTTCAGCAATTTAACCGTTTTCTCAATGTTTTAAGCATTTAAAGGTTTTCATTGTTGCTTCAGACATGGAAAGGGTTTAATAGCTTTTTATTGCAGGTAGATTTAAATCCCAAAATGTATTAATTTGTTGTGGTTTTATTGTTTGTAACTTAATTCGGGTTTTCTCTGAACTGCCGACCAGTTCTTAGAAAACAAAATCTATTTTTACTTATAATAAAAGCGATTGACCTGGTTCTACAGTGTGAGTTAGTCCTACCGTAGGGTCATATAAAAATACATACTTACATAGTTAAAATGTTGAATATAAATGTTTAGTTCAATAAATAAAAAATGCGTTACCAAAATGGCAATATTGAAGGTTTTTAAAACCTATAATATAACTAGCTAGCTCACCTGAAATCAGCATTGTTTCCCTGTTAATGATCAAAATATCCCAAAACTTTTATAACATGAAAATGGAGACGCCCGATTTTGAACATGGAATAGTGTGCTTTAAGAAATTCGGCGCTGAAAGAATCAATGTTATATAATTTGAATGCGCATCTGTAAAGTATAAGTGTTGCATAGTGTATTTATGCCTTACTTGATAAAGTAATATAGTACATTTCATTGCAGGCATATTTTTTCTGTACAAACCGAAGTTAGATTTATGCACAGGTGCCAGTCTCGTTAACAATCTAAAAATAGCATTTGACTATACATATATATATATATATATATATATATATATATTGATGTATAGTCAAAAGCTATTTTTAGATTTTGAACGAGACTGGCGCCTGTCGAATTCCATCACTAAGCCTATAGACTGGTACGCGTCGAACGTGGCCATATTCAAGGCGATACTTTATAATGATATGCAGATTCCTTGATTCGGGACATTTATAATGTGGTAGTAGATGTATATTCAGACAATATACGGCCACATACGACTTTTACAATAATTGTATACGCTTAGGCTGCCAAATTTCCATTGGTATCATAAGTTATCCCCCAGGACAAACCAAAGAGTGGAAGAATATAGCTTTCAAGATCTGTCCCTAAGAAAGAAAAAAAGTGAGCATTTAAAATAAGCATGTTTACACTACATAACCCCATTCCCAAATCTCCTCCAAATCATCAGTACATTCCAAAAGAGCAACTTCATCGAATGATACAGCCTTAAGACAAAGATCTGACTGTTTATGAACGATTCTCCCATCTAGTTTATAGACCCATTTCGCTTCACTGCGTGTAACTATGGATGGACTGTAAACAACTTCCAGTTTCGTAGAATTGTCCGAGCGGACTGCCTGAGCAACGTGCGCAAATGATGTTCTTAATTCATCATACTCCGTCAGGAGGAAATATTGGTTAAGGACTCCATGACAGGGGTAGAGTATTAACTTCAGCTTATTTTTCAAGTTAGATTTATCCAAACATCTTTTAAAGTATGTGTTGTACACTGCTCCCTTCAGTTTCGGGTGTTCTGGGAAATAAACGTCAGAAAACTGTTTAATGGTATCAACAAAGAATTGATAGGGCTTGCACTGGTTTTCTCGTCTCAAACGCAATCTGTCTGTTAAATCCCCCTTTGTAAATGTGTCGTATTTCAAGGATTGATTCACAAATTCTCTGTATGGTTGGTCCATCCATACGTCAATTGTTCGAGCTTTATTGAGGGAATAAAACTCAGATCCTATTAAACGTGTCCATGGTGAAGTTCTGAAAAAGGTGAACAATTAATAAATTTAGGGATGATGCATAGTTTCCCAGATATTTACATCTATGAACATCCAAATGAGTAAACTTATGGTCAAAGGGAAAAAAATCGTAAGGTCTAAAAAAAAATCTTTATTAAGAGTCACCTCCCTTAGAATTGGATTAACCTTTCTCACGATCCCCAATGGTTGGTATAAAGCTATAGTTCAAGGGAGATAACTCTTAAATACACTATTGTAGACAGGACGAGTTTTGTCCCTTTGACCATAAATTAACAGATTGATGCTTTATTCCAAAAAGTCACAAAAGTATGGGACTGTGTACCCATATAGCCCTCACCAGAGCTTTCACAGTTGACATACATGTATTATAAAAATGCATGCCGCTTTTGACAAAAAAAATATACCGGTTTTACATCAATGTATGTATCTAGTTTTATGAACAATTTTGAATAAGACCCCCAAATCGCCAGATGCGGCTCTGTGTAAGGATCGTATTACAGAGCTCTAGATAAGAAGATTATTTCACATCCCCAAATCCTTATTTGATCCTCTCAAACCCTATGTTGTGGTTACTCAAAAGAATCGTCTCAGTCAGACGATTCTTTTGAGCACCCACACCATAGGCTCTAGTAGAGTCATATGGGAGATATGGATGGGAAAAGACCAGTTATCTAGTCCTCTGCATTGCATGAACTTATTCCTTACCCATACTGTACCCCACAGCACAAACCTTTTAGTGTGGGTTATCACAAGAATGATCCCCGGCGTTATGCCGAAAGCCAAGAGTATTAAAATCCACAACAACAACAATGATCTGAGGGTTTGAGGGCCAAGTATGGGTTTTAGAATATAAAAATTGCGCGCCTAATCGAGAGTTCTGATTAATTAAACCGAGCCCCGGTAACTCAGTCGGGTAGCGACGCGGGCTGTCAATCAAGGGTTTGTGAGTTCGAACCCAAGCTCGGCTTACATTCTTTCCGACGTTTGACAAAAATCATTGTGACCAACGCCAATCGTCTTCCACCAATGGGATAACAGTCTATGTGGAAACGCAGTCAGTTGTTTGGAAAGTACCTTGTGTTGAGTACTGGTGTAAGAAAGCCAGGAAACACGTGAGTAGGTAAACTATCCGCCGTTATATGACTGAATAGTTGTTGAACACGGCGCTAATCCAGCAATGGCACCAGTCGTTATGCAATGCCCACGACCTTGGGCTTCTAGGAGGAAGCCATTATTGCAATTTTTGTTAAAGTATTTACCTTTTTTTTTTTTTTTTCCAATTACCATTGGTAACCCCTTTTTTCCCCCGTAAATAAGTATGATATGGGTCGGGGTCTACCCATCGTACACTGTACAGATTTTACATATTATTTACAATTCTCTCATTCCTTATTCTCTCATACAGTGGGCAACTAATCAATTATCAAGGTTACTTATGGTAGCTGAATCTTTGAAAAACAAAAAATTGAATCTGCTCTCTCCATCAATCAAGGTCACTATTCTTTATAAATTTGAAATATCCAATACATGTATAACACGATCAATTTTTGTCAGGGTTAATAGTTTTGATTCACATTTTTATTTAGATAGCATTTCGTAGAATATTACAATATGGGTTCCATTCTTTTTCAAACATTTCTAGGTTTTCATTGTTTATTGCAAGACTTTCTAGTACTTTATATGTTCTTTTAAGTTTATTTTTTAAATGTATTATTGATAATGGGGCCTCAACATGTTTTGTGTTAAAAAAATAAAATAATATGTATAATTGTACTGATGTTAGTTCATTTCCTATATTAAACAAGAAAGTTTCTTCGGAAATCTCGAAAGGATTTTCGTGAAATAACCAAGTGTTTAAGTTTCATTCATTCTTATGAGTTTTATTCATGACATACAAGTCCGATTGCCCTTGGTGTGGCTGCTTATTGGTGCATTGGTCGAACTTATACAAGTATGTGTTCACCTTCCCTGGACAAGGCATACAAACACACATTCGAATGTTCTAGGAATAATGACAATTAATAGTAAACGAATGTCTGTATAGTGTCTATGAGACCATACATGTATTATAGAACCTGAAAGGAAGATAGTGCACTAAAGATTTAGTAGCATATGATGCGTTCCTTTTTAAAGGAGACACCGGAATGGATGGTCACACACCTGTACATATTGGATACCTAAGAACATGATACATACTGGTTGGTCTAACACCTGAACATATGGAAGACCTTAAGACATGCTATATAATGGTTGGTCACAAACTTGTACACATTGATGACCTTAGTACATGATAAATAGTTGTCTCAGACCTTTACATTTCGAAGGTATTCGAAGAACATGATATATAATGGTCACAAATGTGTACATATGTACGACCGTCGAACATGATATATAATGTTCATAACCCTGTTCATATGGTTGACCTTAGAACATGATATACAATGGTCACAAACCTGTACATATGAACGACTTTAGAACATGGTATCATCTCCACTCTTCCTCCACACATCCACACTTTTATAGATAGCTCCATCTGTTCTGAACCCCACACCTTCATTCCAGGATCAAATCCACCAAGTTGATTAAAATATTTCTTCCTCATGACAACCATCGCGCCTTGCACTACGCCATACGGGACCGGTTCGATTACATTTGTCTTTGCTTGAAACTCTCTGCTATAATATGCCCAAAACTGATCCAGGCTCAATGGGTCGAAAAATGGGAATATTTGTCCAACTCCGCTATCGTCGAAAGTAGTCTCAAAGTGCTCATGATTTATAACGCCAAAATGTGAGGTCAATAAACTGTTTGGTTCCTGTGTTAATCTGTGGATAAGCGGTTCTAACCATCCAGGTGCCACTTCCATGTGGCCATCGATTACAATAAAGTAGTCCGCGGTCGTAGCGTCTATACCTTTTTGTCTGGCCTTCATGATACCTAGTGGTACGGCATTGCTTATTAACCTAAATTTATCGACATTGGACACATGAAGCTCAACTTTTGCGATCATTTCTGGGTCTGTAGAACCGTCGTTTACAAGAACTATTTCTTTCAACAGTTCTGGCGGAGACATTTCTAATACGCTATAAGCAGTCCTCAGTAGAATACTATGCCACTCGTCCCTAAATATGATCACTACGCTAACCGGGGGCATATTGTTGGGGTAGTGTTTAGTCCGACAACCGGGTGGACGAATGTCCGGCAGTTTCCGATGTAAACTAACGGTATCACTCATTAATGTGTCAAATCCGTAAAATGTCTTCTTCATCTCCATTTCCGTGTTGTTAAGCCTATTTCCGTAATGTATTGCATTCACTTTTGTACCGTTTTCGCCCGGTCCATACCTGGGAATGTTCACTTTGTGTCTGTAAACACGTTTTTCTATCGTATTATTGACATAGACAATCTTGGTTAAATTTCTATAAACATATTTTACCTCAGTGACATTGCGTATAAGGATTGATCTAGTATTAAGTCGCTTTAATTCCATTTCTGTTAACTGTTTTGTCTGCCCAAAACTTTTATAGTGTAATATATGTATGATATAAACAATTGTGATAAGATAGACCAAAAGCAAACACTTAAACAGAGTTGTTTCATGTTTACCCATTGTGATGATTCAGCCTTCCTACGATACTATATATTGCTTCTGTCCGTTTGATATTATCTCGCGCGGTAAGATCACGCACAGGACTATATACTAAAACGTTTTATTATTTGTTTGCACTCATATATACTGGTATCCGATTCGTACTAATTTGGAATCAGCAAATCAAGTAAATTTCATCCTGAGACGGGTTCGCTCACTTCACTTCCGTTTTAACCAGTAATGTTTGTACTTGTTAGTATCTCTTTGTTACTCTCTTGTTTGTAAATCCGTGTTACGTTTCCAAATGAAAACGGCTTTCTTGAAAACTTCTTTGACTGAGTGTCGGACAGAGCAGAGCCTGATATGACTGCGTCGTTGTGCGGACTGATCTGTATCTTTAACTAGTCGCAAATTCCTTACGGTTGGTCCCCGTCGAGCACCGCTCAAAAGAAACACATAGTAGTACTGTTTCTATTATGGAAATCCATTTCATATTATCAGGAGTGTTAATCAGAATAAATCATGCGTCCGTAGTTACCGGTGTATATCTCCAGTCTTTATTAATTAGCTTACAAGCGACATACCGTATTATAATCACGCATTTAAACATGACACTACTCCATCACCCATGCAGGAGTGCGGCGACGTGACTGTTACTTTATGCTGGTGGTAGTGAACACATTCAATGTCTTACAATACTAAAAACATAACCAGCGATCGAGTGCACAAGCTGTCTACGTGTTTTTAATTAATGTATTAATTACCAGGAATGTATAGGAAATGCCCGGATACTTTCCCAGATACAAACGTATCTTGACGCATGCGCAGGTTAATCCGTGCCGACACATTCCGTCTCAGCGGCATAGAGGTATAGAGTAATGACTCCTGAAACAGAAAATCCACAGGAAGCGTAAAGTGTCTGTCCGGGTTAGCCTCCGCGGCATGCTAAGGCCGATCCGGCACCGGGTCGATACTTTACGCAGTCCACACTGTTGGTTTTCTCGTGGGACGGCTCCAATGTATTTGTGTTTTATACTGAACATAATGTTTTCGATAATGCAACAATTATCGAGTTTTATTGATATCGAATATAATTCGATTTTTTTTAATGTAAACATTATGAAAACAAATGAAAACAAATGAGCCGTTCCACGAGAAAAACACCACTATGGACTTTGCGTAAAGTATCGACTCAGATCAGCCTGAGCATGCCACGCAGGCTAATTCGGGCAGGCGCTTTTCGCTTCCTGTGGATTTTCTGTTTCAGGAATCATTACTATATATATCTCTATCCCCTGAGACGGAATGTGTCGGCCCGGATTAGCCTACGCGGATTGCGCAGGCTGATTTGGATCGAAACATTATGCAAAGTCCATAATGCTGGTTTTCTCGTTGAACGGCTCATTTAAGGATGTACTGACCTGAAAAGTGGATTTTTTTTATAATATTTAACTTTTGTTGTAACTTGGGTTTCTTTAAGTTGGATGTATGTTTAATAATAAAAAAAAAATTGTTAGTGGTCATTATTTTTGGTAGATCCATTTATGAAAGCCTTATGATTTGCATTTTTTGCTATTTCAGCACATGGAAAAAGAAAAGTTTTCATGCAAATTACCAATATTTGAAAGATGATATGCTAATTGTTCGTCTTCATGTGGTTTAAATCTCATTTTGAAGTTATTTCCTGGCGCTCGGGATTGCGGGGTTAGCATAAAGACTAACTGGCTGGTGTCAGGATAAACGGACCAGTAGTACTGGTTACTTGCCCAGGAAACGCCGTGATGTAACTGAAATAGTGTTAAATGAGGCGTAAAACACCAAACAATCAGTTATTAACCCTTTCCCTCATATAGACGCTTTCTGACGCCTCTGCAGCAGACGGCTTTTTGAAAACATAGTGACAAAAGAAGAACTTGCTCAATACGAGTAATTTCTCCTTTTGCCACAATGTTTTCCACTTTTAGTCATAGGTTATCCATTTAATTAAAGAGATTTTCCATTTTTTGACAAAGCATGTTCAAAGTCGTCTGCTTCAGAATTGTAGTATGAGGGAAAGGGTTAAACATTAACCTGTGTCACGGTTCGTGGCTTTAAAGGTGCTGATCTCCAGAAAATATATATTATAGTCAAAGTTTTAAAACTGTTCAAAAAATGTCTTAAAATATTATAATCATAATTCTTTGATAAAATTAGAGCAGTTATTTCACTTTCCAGTACCATAAACATCTGAATATTGATCGTTTATGCTTCATTTTTACTGGGTAGACATACTATACCCAGTAAGCCTAATTTTGAACATTTTCATGATTTTTCAATTGACAGTAATTTCAACAATTACTGCCAAAAATACATGTAGTCTTGAATTACTTATGACTTACTTTGTTGTCACTATTAGCAATATTTGTACAAGTTTCAACATTTCAAAATGTTGATATCTACCTGGAGGTCAGCACCTTTAACAATACTGACACCCCTCTGTTAACAAGAATATTTAGGTCGGTTATAACTATCAGAGATCTAGTCAATAAACAGTATTATTGATACCAGATGCTAAAATTCAACAATAACAAATTTGCAACAGGCCTTTTAAAACATATTGGCAAGATTTATGGAAAATGTCTTTAAACGAAAGTTAAATCGTTGAATGAGCCATTTCTCCCTTGCTGCCACAATAATTTGATCATAGCATGCACACCAATAATATATATAATAATATATGTAAGGGAAATTATTCCAATACGTTGTTAATCATAGCCGTAGAGGGATGGTGCTTGTTTTCTTTTAATGTATGTACAGTGACAATTTTAAATGTCTTCTTGCCCCAAATTAAAGGCCTAATTTGAAAAAAATATTTTGGCACAAAAGTTTCTGGGGTGACCATCTTCCAAGATTGTTTAAACTATTCCGATTCATTAGAAAACATTACCAAACGGAGACGTTGTCCGTTTTCATTAAAAGTATAGAAGAAGAACATTAAACATTGCTTTAGTTCTATACAATCAAGTGAGCGATATACGACCATCATGGTCCTTTTGTTATCTATTGTTTCTATCAGGATGAGTGTATTTAATCAGGGGCGTAGCTAGGCAATAATCAATGTGTAGGCCGTCTCGTGAGAAAATCAACAGTGTGGATTCTGCGTAAAGTATCGACCCGGATCAGCCTAAGCAAGCCACACAGGCGTACCCGGATAGACATTTTTCGCCTCCTGTGGATTTTCTGTTTTAGGAATCACTACTCTATCTATCTATCATCCCTTAGACGGAATGTGTCGGCCGGATCAGTCTGCGCGGACAGCGCAGGCTGATCTGGTCGATACATTACGCAGATGTGTATTGCCGCAGCTGCATTTTTTTAGAAAAAAATGTGTAGGCACGTGCCTACAGTGCCTAAAGGGAGCTACGCCCCTGTTAATACACTCACCCTGTTTCTATCGAGTTTTATACTACATATTCCATAGAAACCAAATTAAATTAGTTATGTTTTATAGTTATATCCCCCATCAATACAGCGTTTAAAGCCGAGCACTCTCTGGGCGGTTTTCTGTTCCCGTTTTTTTTTTTCCCCTCGGACTTCCCGCTAAATGCGGAATACGATAATACAAAATGACACGTTATCGTATTAAGCTGTTTCCTGTATGTAATCAGTTTTATTCAGAAACCAAGACTGCCATACAAAACAAGACAGCTGTTTCAATTTAATCAGACACCTATACTGCATCAAAGGAGTTACTACGAAGAATGTTCGTTCCTACATTAAATGGTATCAGCTGTCTGACAAAGGGGTATTGACATATTGACTCGTGTTTCATCCATCTCTTACAGTGTTCCTGTTCAATTGCTGACTTCCCATAGTTAGAGTTGTAACCCCCAAGGTATCGAAGTACCCGGTCTGTTAAAATGTACGCTATTGTCAGTGTGTTCGGAAAAGTAAAATGCTCAAGGTCCTGATTGCATTATTATTTTACACTTTTCTGTATGCTACTCTTACAATTCAGACTAAATAGTTAAAATGGTCTTGAAATGACATAAAAATATATTCAATGTAAAAAAGAACATGTGTTTTGTTGCCAATGTTTCCTGGTAGTATTGTGGACCAGGGTCCAATTCCACCAACCTTATTTAGTACCTAGTAATACTGAAAACTTTAAAAGCATTTTTCATAATTTTTGATTCCCTAATATTTTGTAAAACTCGAAAGGTGGAACTAATATAAGTAAATGACTAAGTTTACATAAATAATCACCCTACTGACTAACAAAACTTGATAAGAAATTAAATATTGAGACTTTTGTTTTTATAAGGGAAACAAAAATGATGAAATATGCTGTTAACTCTTTCAGGCCAAAGGCAATATTGAAGTTTTTGCAAACAATACAGATTCAGGTGAGTCAGCTCGTAACGAGCTGTCTCACCTGAAATCAGCATTGTTTGCCTTTTAGTTACCAAAATAGTCCAAAACTTTCATAAATTGAGAAATGGACACACCCGATTTTGAACATGGAAGAGTCTACTTTAAACAATTCGGCGCTGAAAGAGTTACGTCTTACTTAGCGCTGAGTAAGGTTGGTAGAACTGGACCAAGAGTGGATATGGATCAATGTATTAAATTCATGATCTCTAAACTGAATGAATTTGGAAGAATTGTGGAAGACAGTGGTGCAGAGGTAGAGCGTCGGCCTCTCACATCAAAGGTCCCTGGTTCGAGTCCCGTGATGAGCGGGTCCTGACTTTGGGATTTTTCCACACAATCGGCGCGAGTACTGGTTAAGTATCCAGGAAGCAGACATCGAGCGTGATTAATATAAGCTTAAAGCTTGTTTCGCAATCGATTTAAAATAAATAAGTTTAAAAAAAAAAAAAAAAATGAAAGGCGATACATGTAACCCTGATGTAATGTGCAACCTCAAAATCCCAAATGGTTTCTTTAAGATTACAATACACAAAAAAAAAACACTTCTTTGTTTCCATGTAAATCGACCGGTTTCAGTCCTCAATTGTCACACTTTCTAAGCGTTCCTCATGTAGAAACACCATATATCATTGAAAAGAGTTACCTCCTAGCTTTAAAACAATCCAAAGAAAATGTCGGGTTCATGCATTATGCAAGAAAGAACTCACCAGGCGAAAATGGTAACCGTCATTTTGGACCAAATCGGGCCCGGACAAAACCGGTGTTTAGCATTCTCTACTTTCACTTTCAAACAAGGTCAAAATACTAATAGTGATCAAATCAATCATTTCCAGTTCATCCTATACTCATTCACAATGTATTTAAACTCAATGTCATATATTCAATACATTCTGGTGATGGTTTACACTCATTTCTACCGCAAACAAATTTTTTTTTAGGGACAATAGTACTGTAGATCAGCAAGTCAGCGGATGTATTTAGCGTAATTTGACCTTAATCTGTGTCAGTTACAGTCAGTGTTTGAATCAGGGAGAAACGGTATGTTGAAAAATGATAGGACTGTACACAGTTTATTGCTTTGAGAAACAAAAACTATTTTAACATGCATGTCATTTTGTAAATTAATCCTAAATCCGATATATTTAAAATGTCTGATGGATACAACATATGGTCCACTGTAGTCGAAATTGATATATAGTATACCCTCATGGTTGATTGGTGTTTTGCGCCGCTTTCAACAATTGTTCAGTCATATCACTGCGTTCGATCCTTGGTAAGTTACCAGTTCTACTGGTCCATTCATCCCGACACCAGCCAGCCAGTTGTAATGCTAACCCCGTAACCCTGAGCGTCTATGAGGGCAGCCATTACTACCAGCTGTAAAGTCTTTGGTGTGACTCCTTCATGATTAAACAGTTGTATATAGCAAAACAATGGTTGGTTGTACAAATATTGACTAAGGCACTGTATCTACTTAATTTTAAGTGCAGTGTTCTGAGGGATATGTAGGAGTCCGTCGTGGCCTAGTTGTTAGCGTCGTGGATTTGGAACAGGACGTCGCGGCGCTATGGTCATGCTTGATTGCCCTTGGGTAAGGCACATTTCCTAGCCTAGTACTGGTTTGTTTACCCAGACATCATGAATAAGTGAACTATCACCGTGCTATAACTGAAATAATGTTGAAAACGAAGAAAAAACCCAACAATACAAAAGGATATGTATATATATATATACATGAGTCCGCTGTCAATTAATTTTCATCATGATTTTTCAGTTTTACACAGTCATTTCGTGAATGTTTGAATTACCGTCTTTCTATGTAGACCAACCCACACACATTTACGAAAATAGTGTGTCGACCTATGTTTAAAGTTCTGTGTACTTAATGGTGTATTCCAAGCCATTGGTTGATTCATGTTCACAATGGATAGTGAGGAAACGGGTCTGTGGACTAAATGGTGAGTTCCAAGCATTATACAACATATAGCAAGGAAACGGGTCGTGATTTCCGAGTCATTTTCATATGCACTGTTTCTGAAAATAGAGTTTCTGCTACGATCAACGCTGCATAAAATGAAGCTTAAACAGGTAATCAAAACCTAGAATAGCCGAGTAGTATTCTGTGAAAACCTACTTCGGTTTGCCGAGGAGGTATCAGTCGTGGTAAGCCTTGGGGATGAAGAACCCGACGTCGCGGGTTCGATCCCCGCTGTTGGTGGTCATGTTGGAGTGCGTTTTGGCAAGGAGTATTTACTTGCCTAATTCTAGTTCGTTTATTCTGGGACGAAGAATAAAGTGTTCTGTCGCCGTGATTTAACCCTTTCCCTCATACGACAATTCTGCAGCAGACGACTTTGAACATATTTTGTCAAAAAATAGAAAAATCTCTATAATTGAATGGATAACCTATGACTAAAAGTGGAAAACATTGTGGCAAAAGGAAAATTTGCTCGTTTTGAGCAATTTCTTCTTTGGTCACTATGTTTTCAAAAAGCCGTCTGCTGCAGAAGCGTCATAAAGCGTCTATATGAGGGCAAGGGTTAACTGAAATAATGTTGAAAACTGTGTAAAACCACAATACTAATATTGTTTTGCTTTGATAGTTTTTTTTTGTGTGTATAGCGGCAAAGTTTGATGTCCATGGAATACTACACCTGGTTTCGTGACTTTAATGTTTTGAAAACATTTTCAAATTACTTCGGTGTTCAAATATGCTCAAAGACCAATACTCCCTTGAATTGTGATCGATGGTTGGTGTACTCTGTTCCGTTATAATCAACTTTAGAAATTATATATGTTATATGTCATGCATAGTTTATACCAGGTTGACTGATTGGGGTTTAACGCCGTTTTCAACATTTTTTCAGTCGTATCACGGCGGCCACTTCACCTACATGTACTCATGTGTTTCCTGGCTTTCTCACACTAGTTTTCCTTACATTCTTTCAAGCAACTAGTGGCTGCTTTTTACATTTGTGAAAGACGAGTGACGCTTGTCACAGTGACCTTTGTCAAACGTCGGAAAGAATGTTGGCCGAGCTTGGGATCGAACTCACAACCCCTGGATTGACAGGGGGCTCGGCGATTTATACCAAGAGTGTCAGTGGACTTTTTGAACGTCAACCACCATTTCATTCCGACTAAACGACGTTGGCTTTCACAGGAAATTTCAGAACATACTGGGTTTTCGTGAAACACGTTTTCCATTTCAGCGTCTAATGAATGCTGATAATGTTTGCTTTTCACATGCCTTAATACTTTATCCCATACATAAAATTGTGACAAGCTTTGAAAACATCTACGCAAAGTAAAGGAACATCTCTCTAAATGAGTGAAAAAACATTGTTTCAAAAGGAGACATGGCCTATTGCGAGTAATTTCTCTTTAGTACGCTCCGTTTTCATAAGATATCAGGGACGTAGCTTTGCAATACTCAATGTGTAGGCCGTCTCGTGAGAAAATCAACAGTGTGGACTCTGCGTAAAGTATCGACCCGGATCAGCCTAAGCATGCCACACAGGTCTACCCGGATAGACGCTTTTCGCCTCCTGTGAATTTTCTGTTTCAGGAATAACTACTCTATACATCTATCCCCCCCCCCCCCCCCCAAGACGGAATGTGTCGGCCGGATCAGTCTGCGCGGACAGCGCAGGCTGATCTGGTCGATACATTACGCAGATGTCTATCGCCGCAGCTACGCCCCTGGATAGCTTAAAAGTTATACTCGGCCATTATTCTGGCAGACGTTTGTCGAAAGCAGAGACGCACGTATTTGTCTATGATAAAATTCACTGTCACAATCGCCTTTCACTAATCGGCTAACAGTCTATACAGAAAAGAAGCCAGTTGCTTGGAAAGTCTGTTGTTGTGTGGAGTACTGGAATGAGAAAGCCAGGAATCACATGAGCAGGTGAATTCACCATCATAATAGGACTGAACATTTGTATGCAGACAACCAGTACTATTTAGGAAAATTGTTTCTATTGTATGTATCGAAAACCTAGCGTCAAATTTAATAAAACCCGCAAATAAAGAATATTTTGTTATTTTCTCCCACAAAACAATGGAAATTTAATTTCATAATGTTATTGGGTGGGACCTACGTAGTAGCATACTTTCTAGGGGCGTGGCCTAAGTATTGTAGAAGATATTCATCCGCCATTCATATTTTCATTTCAAGATTACAAAATTGTATCCCCACTAAAGAATATATTGAATCTGTAAAAAAAAAAAGAAAAAAAGGACAACATTTGTTGAAAACGGCGTTAAATCTAAATTATTCAATCAACACTAAACAATTGATCAACATCAAACTATTCTTATTTATAGTACTATCTGTAATGGTTGCACTTTCATTTTTTTCAAAAAATCATAGTTTCCTTTACAGAGTCTTTCCATAGTTTTGCTTAGATATTTTCAAATTCATATATTGCACAGAGGTCCAGATATGGAGATGTTTTCAGCTCTTTTTTCCACAATTTCTCTCTTATTATTAAAGCAAGCCCTATATTGTGGGTACTCAAAAGGATCGTCTCACTGAGACGATTTTTTTGAGTACCCACAACATAGGGTTAGAGCGTCAAATAAGGGTTTTAGAACATGCAAAACGCTCCTCATCTAGAGCTCTGATTTGCAGATGTGTTGTATGTATTGAAAGGGGACAAAACAAGAGCACGTTTTCGTCAGAAGTTAACTAGATGAAAGAGACAGTCAATGATCATCTATTTTTTTTCTGTCAATGAATTATGTTATCTACAGCTGAATTCCATACTTATTAATGAATTCTTAAATGAATAATAACAATTGATAAATTAACTCAATGCTGCCTCCTGGTGGTAATTTTTTTCAACAGATCAAAATAAATTAAATCTTGGTCAACACTTTTGTACAAGAAAAGTTTTAATGTTATACTATATACACACAAAGAAAACATACCCATGCCCTAACAGACAGGTTTTTCAATTGACCGAAAAATGTGAAAGAACGAATGGACAGTCAAACAGACAACAAGGACCGACGTCGGGTGATCACAATAGCTAAAACTAAAAAAGAAAAATGCATTCTTTATCTGTACATATTTGAATATTCTTTATTGCACTTTGTTAAGTATATTGGAAGCAATCTACAGTCCACATAATGACAAATTTAGATTCATCTAAATTGGACAAATAAAAGTATCTTTTTTATTTGAGTCTTGCATTTTGTGAAACTTAAGGTATTGACTTTGTAAATAGGGAATACTATGTAGCAGTAGCAATACAACCGTTTGTATACGAGGAGCGTGGGAATTTTTTTTTATCTCACAATTTTCTCACACTCAAAGTAGTACCCTCGATTTAAAAACACCTATGAATACAACAATATTAAGCAACGTCTCCGGGTGGCAATGATTATCAACATATCATAATACTTGCAACAGTCTTGGTAGAAGGTCACCCAATGAATATTTATGCCAAGTTTTTTAACCCGTTCCCTCATATAGACGCCTTCTGACGCCTCTGCAGCAGACGGCCTTTTGAAAACATAGTGACAAAAGAAGAACTTGCTCAAAACAAGCAATTACTCCTTTTGCCACAATGTCTTTCACTTCTAGTCAGAGGTTATCCATTCAATTATAGATATTTTCTATTTGTTGAGAAAATATGTTCAAAGTCGTCTGCTGCAGATTTGTTGTATGTGGGAAAGGGTTAAAAATGAGGCCAATACTTTTTAACAAGAGGATTCTTTTGGTTTTCACCATACATTTATAAACATATTAGTAAAACAGGTATTTAGCCCCCTCCCATGGCTGCCTTGTTTTCCAATGGATTAGAATAATTTCAACATTCTTCATTGAAAGTCATCCAAGGAATACTTGTGCTAAATCAAAAAGATTTGAAATATTTTGGTAGAGGGTCGCCCAAGGAACATTTGTGTCACATTAATGTCAACTCTGTTAGACAAGAAGATTTTGTTTAAAATTGTCACAAAACATTTGTAAGGAAAAGAAGCTTCACTCCCTGATGGCCACGTTTTTCAAAGGATCAGAATATAATTTGAACAATCTTTGTAGAGGTCACCCATGGAACATTTGTGCTGAATAATCATCAAATTGGGCCAGTACTTTTGGGCAAGAAGATTTTTGAAGTTTTTGCATTTTTCCCACTTTCCGGTGCAACAGCAACCAACGTTCTACATGGATTCTAATTAGAATTTCCCTCATACGACAGTTCTGCAGCAGACGACTTTGAACGTATTTTGCCAAAACATAGAAAATCTCCATGATTGAATGGATAACCTATGACAAAAAGTGGAAAACATTGTGGCAAAAGGAGAAATTGCATGTTTTGTGCAATTTTTTCTTTTGTCACTATGTTTTCAAAAAGCCATCTGCTGCGGAGGCATCAGAAAGCGTCTATATGAGGGAAAGGGTTAAATATTTTGAAAAAGGACCACCTAAGGATCATTCATGAAAAATAGAAATAAAATTGGCCCATTGTTTTAGGAGGAGAAGTTGTTTATAGGAAAACGTGAATGGACATACAGACAGACAGACAGACGATGGTAACAGACACAAGATTGTGAGTAATCACAATGGATCATCCCACACTTAATGCTCAGGTGGGCTAAATAATATACAAATTTCTATAAAACTAAATTTACACAATAAATTAAAATTTATGAATGGCGTGTGAATGATGTGAAATCATATTTCAGTGACGTTCCATAAACCTTTTTGTTGCTTATTTGATCAATTTAAATACAGAAATTAAGTCCGTTCCGGAAAATGAGCAGGTATATATGATAAAAATTATTCCAAGTACATGTACCGGGTATGTATTCACAATGCCATCTTAATTTAAAGAATAGTCTCAAATTAACAAAATTTCTAAAATCCTGAACTGTAATGGTTAACAAAGAATTGTTTATCACATTTTTAAATAAGAATTAGAATGGCATTAAGTTTGAATGGTGAATCCAGACTCGATTTACTGTTAAAAACACATGTGATAACTGAAATTTTTACAAATTGATTTGATAAAGACTTAAAAATATTGTTAGGAAAAGAACAATTGGTCATTTTCAGTAATTTCTCCCCTTTCCACATTTTTATAATCTGCTTACATGTAAAAGCGGTCCAAAGAACAGGTTTGAATTTACCCTGAAGCAGAGGACTAGATAAGGAGGAGTAAATAGGTCTTTCTTATATGATACCCCTCTAAGCGCTCATTAAAACCTATGTTGTGAGTACTCAAAAGAATCGTCTCACCTAAACGATTCTTTTGAGTACCCACAACATAGGTTTTGGAGGTCAAATAAGGATTTTAGAGCTTGAAAAACGCTCCTTATCTAGAGCTATGCTGAAGAGTTTATTTTACTTCAGCTCACTTTCCGGTGCAACAGCAACCAACGTTCTACATGGATTCTAATTAGAATTTCCCTCATACGACAGTTCTGCAGCAGACGACTTTGAACTTATTTTGTCAAAAAATAGAATATCTCTATAATTGAATGGATAACCTGTGACAAAAAGTGGAAAACATTGTGGCAAAAGGAGAAATTGCACGTTTTGTGCAATTTCTTCTTTTGTCACTATGTTTTCAAAAAAGCGTCTATATGAGGGAAAGGCTTAATAATTAAATCTAAAGTGTTGAACCCTTACCGACATACAGACGCTTTCTGGCGCCTCTGCAGCAGATGACTTTTGAAAACATTGAGCAAAAAGAGAAATTGCTCATTATCAGCAAGAGAAATTTCTTCTTTTGCTACAATGTTTTCAACTCTATTCAAGAATTAACCTTTCATTTATAGAGATTTTGAATATTTTTGGCAATATGTTTTCAAAGTCGTATGCTGCAGTTTTGTTGTATGTTTACGAGTATTTTATACAAACATATTTACAGAATCAAAATTAATACAAAATGTACATGTCTAAAGATTACCCAGGCCATTTTAAAAAGCCACATGAGAGTATTTCACCGTTTCCACATGGAACAAATTTTCAGCAGACGACTTCAAAAACTTCTAGGCAAAAAAATGAAAATCTCTATAAATTTATGAAATTCTAATTACCACATAGATTTGAAAACATTGTAGCAAAAGAGGACATTGTTCAGTTTAAGAACATTTTGACTTTTGACATATTGGTAATGCTTTCAAAATGTGTCTGCAGGTCGAAAAAGGCCTTTCCTACATGGAACAAATTTACAGCAGATGACAATGAAAACATCTTGGCAAATGTATTTAAAACATGATAGAACAACCATCTATTGAATAAAAATGAAAACATTGAGGCAAATGGAGAAAATTGCTTGTTATGAGCAATTTCTCCATTTCCAGCAATGTTTTCAAATGTTGTCTGCCGCAGATGCTTCAAACTATAGAAGAAAGGTTAAGATCAGATCACAAGATGGCAAACAGACTGTGCATAGTGACAGGTTCAACCCAGTCTTGTAAGATCACAAGTTCGTAAAGGTCTGCTTTCCCATGGATAGGCCGGAATTTTAATAAAACTTTTCTTTAATCATCGTCGCATTCCATCACTTCTTGACATTCCGGATTGCTTGCCTGCTGACTGTACTTCCTCTAGAAAACTGACAAAATAAATAACATCTTTAACTATCAGACATGTTCTTTTAAAAAAAAATTGGTAAAAGGAAAGTTAACCCTTTCCCTCATACGACAATTCTGCAGCAGACAACTTTGGACGTATTTTGTCAAAAAATGGAAAATCTCTATAATTGAATGGATAACCTATGACTTAAAGTGGAAAACATTGTGGCAAAAGGAGAAATTGCACGTTTTGTGCAATTTCTTCTTTTGTCACTATGTTTTCAAAAAGCCGTTTGCTGCAGAGGCGTCAGAAAGCGTCTGTATGAGAGGGAAAGGGTTAACTTACAACAGACCCCAGTTGAAAACATTTTGAAAACAAAGAAAAAATCCCCCTTCTATTGTGAAAACTAATTGACCCTTATACATCAAATGCAATAGAAAATTAGGTAAAATATCCCTGGGTGTGTGTACATAGCGAAATTTGAGCAATTTCTTCTCTTGTCACAATGTTTTCAAATTAATAAGTCATCAGAATGCATCTAAAGATGGGAAAGTAATTAATTTTCGCAATAACGAAAAAAACATTTTTCAAATTTGTATTGTAACAAGTGATGTCTGTCAAACATTATGCCCCATCTTTTTGTATTCAAGGTCACTGTGACCTTGACCTTTGAGCATATGACCTCGAAATCAATAAAATAAGGATTAACTATTGGTCATGCCCATCCCCCTGCCAAATTTGAGTACCATAGTTCTAAGTATTATCCAGTTATCAATCAGGAAAAATATTAGTCTACCAAAGGGAACAACCGACTGACAGGTGGATTGACATGTGCAAAGCAATATTAACCCTCTTGTTCGAAGGGGGGCTTAGTTATAAAAGCCGGTAATTATTTCCCTTTGTATCTCCGTAACTAACCTTTGATAGTTATGCATGGCAGTACCACCTACTACAATACGAAGGAGGGCTTAAATATGAATGCAGATAAGTATTTCTATCTGTTTATCCCTTTCCCTCATATAGATGCTTTCTGACGCCTCTGCAGCAGACAGCTTTTTGAAAACATAGTGACAAAAGAAGAAATTGCACAAAAGTGCAATTTCTCCTTTTGCCACAATGTTTTCCACTTTTTGTCATAAGTTATCCATGCAATTATGGAGATTTTCTACTTTTTGACAAAATATGTTCAAAGTCGTCTGCTGTAGAATTGTTGTATGAGGGAAAGGGTTATATTCATCAATAACTTACCTCTGGTAGTTATGAATGGCAGTGCCGCCGATGACAATACGAACACCGGGTGTGTTTTTATTGAACTGATGAACGGTAAACGCCTCCTCATATGTACAGCCTCCTATTATAAACACAATCACATCCTGGGGTCTGGGAAATAATAATAAACATTTTTCAGATTTAAGAAATATAGTTCACTTTTGAGTGATATACCTGATCTTATATCATGATTTGTAAAAATGCCAAGCCCAGCATAGAAACGCATGCGCACTAAGAAACGTTGTATTAAAAATACGCAGGAGGAAATTTCAACAGCCAAAAATTGGTTCAGGAAGTTTAGAATGATATACTGTGCAAGGTATATCACGCTCAAATCCCTCTTTGCATAAAAAAGAGAAATTGTTGATAGTGTTAGAATTATTGATTGCATGGTGTTTTATTCAACAATATTCCAGTTATATGTGCAGTGTTTCCTGTGTAAGTTACCAGTACTGCTGGTAACAATATTCCAGTTATATCACAGTGTTTCCTGGGTAAGTTACTGCTGGTCTATTATCCTGACAACTGTGATTAAAAGTCACATTGCTAACCCCCACAGCCATATGCATCAAGGTCAGAAAGTCATTACTATTAATAATCGAACCTGCAACCTTCATATAGATGACATACAGCATTACCCACCACCTTGTTGATGAAGTGGTTAGAGTCAGTTTGTTTTAACAACTTTGCAGTGCAGTGAAACACATTTGGAAATATTGGGGGAAAAGCATAACATGTATATGTATGCCTTTATATGTCATGTTGGAAAAGAAGGAAGTTAAGCATCAAACCCTTTTTTATTATATGGATGTCTTTAATATTTCTGTCGCAGTCAACTTTTGAAAACATTTTTGGAAAAGGAGAAAATACTTAAAATGATCAATTATCCGTTTCCCACATTGTTTTCAGCAAGTCTAGTGAAGAAGCATTAAATGCCATCTGTATAAGTTTGTTTGTTATATTAGGGCTTAACGCCATTTTCAACATTATTACAGTTATATCAATGCCACAGTTCATTTATTCATGATCCCTGCAGCCTTGCTCGAGGGAACTCGATCATGACTGGGGATCACACTCATGACACTTGGTTCCAAAGCCCACAATAGATTCCCACATCTGTATAAGTGATCAGGTTTGAATGTTTCTGACGAGTCAAATCAGCCTTACCTGTCCTTTAATTGACTTGTACCAAGGTATGGATATGTTGCCTCCTTTAATTTGCCCTTTATTAACTGGTCCAATAGGGTATGCACGAGTGGCTTATGCTGTGTGTACACATTCTCGACACCCTAATGGGAAGATTAAATTTTGATTTGATTTATCATGTTTTTTTTTTTTTGCCGTTTTCATCAGTTTAATCCTTTCCCTCATACAACAATTCTGCAGCAGACGACTTTGAACGTATTTTGTCAAAAACATAGAAAATCTCCATAATTGAATGAATAACCTATGACAAAAAGTGAAAAACATTGTGGCAAAAGGAGAAATTGCTTGTCTTGAGCAATTTCTTCTTTTGCCACTATGTTTTCAAATATCCGTCTGCTATCACTCAGCTATCCCTTTCCCTCATACGACAATTCTGCAGACGACTTTGAACGTATTTTGTCAAAACATAGAAAATCTCCATAATTGAATGACTAACCTATGACAAAAAGTGAAAAACATTGTGGCAAAAGGAGAAATTGCACGTTTTGTGCAATTTCTTCTTTTGTCACTATGTTTTCAAAACGCCGTCTGCTGCAGAGGTGTCAGAAAGCGTCTATATGTGGGAAAGGGTTAATTTCAAATATATCACTGTTTGTTTCCTTGGTGCTGAACCAGTAAAAGAGCAATGGAATGATCCCCTGGAGTAGGCTCGAACACAGAATTCCTGTCTCAACCCTAGCTAGCTTACCACTCAGCTATCTCTTTCCCTCATATGACAATTCTGCAGCAGACGAGTTTGAACATATTTTGTCAAAAATTAGAAAATCTCTATAATTGAATGGATAACCTATGACTAAAAGTGGAAAACATTGTGGCAAAAGGAGAAATTGCTCGTCTTGAGCAATTTCTTCTTTTGTCAGTATGTTTTCAAAAAGCCGTCTGCTGCAGAGGCACCAGAAAGCGTCTATATGAGGGAAAGGGCTTAGCCATATTATTATCATTATGAGTCAACTCATAGACAGTCTGACTTTCTGAGAGTTTTTAATTAACACTTTCTCACATACAACCGCATTTTGATGCCTTTTTTAAAACATTTTGGTAAAAGAAGAAATAGCTCATAATGAGCACTTTGTCCTTTGCCGAAATTCATTCATTTCTTTCCAATATTTTCATTTAAAAAGATATTAGATCTATCTATTTTTGTCAAGAGGTTTTCAAAGTCCTCTGCTGCAGATTGGGCGTTTATGGAGATTATTTACAAAACCATTACTTTAAAATGCACATAAAAGGTAAACAAGCTCTGCCCCATGGCGGCCATGTTTTTCTAAGAATCAGAAATGTTTGAACAATCTTGGTAAAGGTTGCACAAAGGAACATTTCTGCAAAATCGGGCCAGTACTTTTGGACAAGAAGATTGTTCTACTTGGAATTAAATTCTTTGAACAACTTTAAGAGAGGACCACCTTAGGAAACATTCCTGTGAAGTTATTTTGAAATCAGTCCATTGGTTTAGTAGGAGAAGTCATTTGTAGGAAATTGTTAACAGACGGACGTACAGACGATGATGACACAGAAGCCGGACAGTGAGAGATCACAAAAGCTCACCTCACACTTGGTGCTTAGGTGAGCTAAAAATGTTGTATATCAAAGCTTGTATGACTGTACAGTTTACATAAAACATATGGTTTACCAAAGCTCATATGAATGTACGGTTTACATACAAAATATAGAATACAAAAGCTCATATGACTGTGCGGTTTACATAAAATATCATTGTTTATCAAAGCTTTAGGTAAGTGACGTATTTCTCCTTCTCAAATTCTTAGATGACCTCCAAACCCTCTGTCATGGGTACTTAAAAGAAATGTCTCAGTGAGTATGTAATCAGAGCGGGCACAGGGCTCACAACCCTTTCCCTCATACGACAATTCTGCAGAAGAAGACTTTGAACATATTTTGTCCAAAAATGGAAAATCTCTATAATTGAATGGATAACCTATGACTAAAAGTGGAAAACATTGCGGCTAAAGGAGAAATTGCTTGTTTTGAGCAATTTCTTCTTTTGTCACTATATATTTTAAAAAGCTGTCCGCTGCAGAGGCGTCAGAAAGTGTCTATATAAGAGGGTAAGGCTTAATTCATTCTTATCTAGGTATCTGGTATATACAGTCATATGATCTTACCTTCAGTCCCTTCAAGAATCGCTTAGTAAAAGCTACAGGATCTGTGCTACCATATAGGTCACTGCCTCTAGCTTTACGTCCCCCATAGTCTAACACAGCCGACACCAGCTTAAAACATTAATACAGTTAACATTTATTTTATTATACCGAACAAAATTACACGTTTATTCAAATTATTCTGTACATTTGTAGGGGAGGTGAACATGGGTAGATCTACTTCAATGTAACCAACACATATAAATATACCGGTTAACTGTATACTGTTACATGGCACGCGCGTCTAAAAGGTGACGTTATTGTTTGAAATGACCTCATGCACATGCATAACCAACATTTTCAAGCGCGTGCCATGTAACAGTATACTGTTAACCAGTCAAAAACGTACTGTTAGAATGAGACAATAAGAAATTGCCCATGATGAGTATATGAGAATTTAACATTACAAAGTCATGTGAGGTATAATAATATATAATATATTAACCCCCCCCTTTCCCATATACAACAAATTTGTAGCATACGACTTTAAAACTAACTAAGCAAAACCAAGAAAAATATCTCGATATTAGATGATTAATATTGAATAGAGTTGAAAACATTGTAATACAAAAAAGAATGCTCATAAAGTTTTAAAGGCCGAAAATATCAAAATGCGTCAGCAGGTGGGAAATGGTTAAGAGCTACAAAATATGCTCACAAAGAAAGGACAAAGTGTTGAAGATTTAAAGTCACTCTAACAAAAAATGAAGAAGCTATTTCCAATTCTTAAAATTCCACATAATTCATCAGTTGTTTTACCCTAAAAGAAGGTCACACCCAGCCAATACAATATACAATGTGATAAAGGGATACACAAACAACTAGGATCCAAGTTTTAAAGGCCTAGCAAATGTTCTTTTTGAGAAAATTGGAAAAAAATGATCAAAATGATACAGAGCCATGGTACTCACATGAGCGTTATAGGGACACCATGGCCCTCTTTTATATTTTCAGAGGTTATACATTTTGTATGTATAGTTTGTTTCACACATTCCCACTTGTAGATCGAGGGCTTGGCGTGAAACGGTTGTAACTAAAATCGATAATTTTTTACCAAGGTTATTCACCTCGCCATAAAGTCTTTATAAGCGTTAAATTATTTTTCTTGGTAAACAATGGAAATTTAGGTGCCATTGCTCGTTCTGAGCAATGGCACCTAAATTTGCATTGTTTACAAAGGGGTCAAAATTGCCCCTAAACCAGGGTTTTCAAAATAGGTTTTAAGTTACAACCGTTTCACGCCAAGCCCTCGAGATGCATTCTGACACATATGAAACGTATGTTTTTTTGAAATCATTTTGGCAAGAAAATTAGTTGCTCCTATTGAGAATTTCTACTTGTGCCACTTTGATTTCTACTTTGATAATAAGACTTTCTTTTAAAGATTTTTTACATATTTATGATTGCATGTTTTCAAAGTCGTCTGCTGCTGATTTGTTGTAAGTGGGAAAGGGTTAAGAACAGGTTGACAGTGAAAACTCTGCTGAGATTGTGCATATTCACAGGCTTACATCTTTAACCCTTTCCCTCATATAGACGCTTTCTGACACCTCTGCAGCAGACGGCTTTTTGAAAACATAGTGACAAAAGAAGAAATTGCTCAAAACCAGCAATTTCTCCTTTTGCCACAATGTTTTCCACTTTTAATCATAGGTTATCCATTAAATTATAGAGATTTTCTATTTTTTGACAAAATATGTTCAAAGACGTCTGCTGCAGAATTGTCGTATGAGGGAAAGGGTTAAGTCTCCAATGTAAAAACATGGTGGCACATGTAGCAAGACGAGCACTCAGCCACTCTCAAGCTGTTCCACTCGGGTGAAGTTCTGCCTTGAAACAGGGCACTCGCAAGGCGAGCACTTTGTAGTGAAAAGTTGAAAAACCCAATGAAAGCAATTTTATTTTTGTTATAATAGTCAACATTCCATAATATACGCACGTCTTTGTGTTTGTCTGGAAGTCCTTTTTTCCGTAATGTATCCACCAGCCCAGACACATCATTATTACTGTGGGTTTCATAACGTAGAGCATACAGCATCACCAGTCGTAGTTTATTCGTTTTGGTTACTTTGTCGTTATTTAATAAACTTTTGATTTTCTGAAAGCACACAGAGGAACATTCTCTAACGAAGCTCTAGATAAGGAGCGTTTTGCTTGTTCTAAAATCCCTATTTTATCCGCTAACCATATGTTGTGTGCACTCAAAAGAATCGTCTCAATGAGACGATTCTTTTGAGTACCTACAACATAGGGTTTGGTTGGTTAATAAGAGAGATATTGTGGGGAAAAGAGCTGCAAACATTTCCTTATCTGGACCACTGCTCTAACATGAGATACTCCAAAGTAGTCTAAGATGCTAAGTTCTAATAAAGTATGTAACATGCCAATTAGTCTTTTCAAAAAAAGACTTTAAAATTAAATGGTCATTAAATAGCAGTTTACTTGGAAAAAAAATAATTGAGACTTTGACAACGATTTGCCCTTCTTGACAAATACAATAGCAAATTCAGGTCTTCTACAAATATCTAAAAACATAATGTTCGTAGCAGACCAGTTTTGAAAATATTGTGGCAATAGGAGAAATTGCTCATAATGAGTAATTTCTTCCTTTGCCACATGATTTTAACACTGTTCAATAATTAGTTTCATTTGATAAAGATTTTCCATATTTTCCTGAAGATGATTTCAAAGTTGTCTGCTGCAGATATGATATATGCTGGAAAGGGAGATAAAAGTAGCCCATCTCACCTGTAGTGAAGCAGAGTGATCCCCCTGACAAGCCAATTCTTGTTCTGTTTCGGACACTTCAAGTAACTGATTTTCACCAACAAGTCGGGACAATTCGCCAACAACTGTGACATGTTTAGAAACCGTTCCCGACATCTTTTTGAACTGTGGGTAGTTCTCTATAAATGTCTATAAAAAAGAAAACAAGGCATGCAGTTTTGTGACTTTGAAACAGAGAACAATGTACACATTCATTTCAGCACAGGAAAAACTAGAACTATCACTGAAGATGATAAATACCCCCTAAACAGCACCTTGACCTACACCATAACTTAATTAGTAAAAGGGCCATAACTCTTTTAAATATCATGCAATTGTAACCCCTTTAGGATATGCACATCTCCTCTTGGTATGGAAGCCTTATGTAAAACTTTATTGAATTCCACCCAGTGGTTTGTAAGAAATAGGCCGGACAAAATATGGCTTCCGACCGACCGACAGACAGACTGCCCGACACAGTGACTCCTATATACCCCCTCTTCTTCGAAGGGGGTATAACAAACCACATGGCTTTGGCCAACAGTGTAGATCAAAATAAACTTGCTATTTGTTGAAATATGTTCTGCTTATGTACTGATTAATTTGTGTTTGTTTGTTTGGTGTGTTAAGCCTCTTTCAACAATATTTGATAATAAAGACTTTATTTATAGAGGCTGCAGATTTTGGCATGCCCAGTCTTCCCTGTGGGCCTCTGTTAAAACATTTATAAATATTTACATATAAATAAGGTATAATATATATATATATAATCTGACATGAGTTGTCATTTTATATAAAGTTTTATTAAACGAGTTCAAGAAATTTTTAAGCGAGCCTCTGGCGAGCTTAATAACAAATTTCTTGGACAAGTTTAATAAAACTTTATGAAATGACAACTCATGTCAGATTCTTTTTATCACATGACGAAACACAGAAAGAAAATTGGGTTTTTCGCGATCAGAAAAAAGTCCCAACATGTAATACTGAATAGACTGTTAACTAATCACACAAAAATATATTTTTATGACTGATAATGGTCCTTTTACCGTTTATGTTTACCGGCAAAACGTTTTCAGCCATTTTGTAAACATTCGAGGATGAATACACAAATAGAGATTCGGTCATGTTATATTACACGTGTCATATATAAAGAAATACGTAATAGGTATATTACATCGGATACAAGCATTGTCATGTGATAAATATTTATATTGACAAATGATACATTCAAGATACAAGCACTGTTATGAATTTATTTAAGTAATAGATGTCCACCACCATGTCACCAGGAAAGATATGTTGATTTAAATTACAGTTCCTGACATGCAGTGGAATCTGATTCCATCTTTTTGGTCCTGAGTAGGTTAAAATAGAACTGTGAGTGAACTCACAAAAGGATACCCCCCGTCCCGCGCTTACAAAACATATGGACAGACAGACGGACTGATCTATTTCTGACCGGGATATTCCTACTTCATGCACATCCTCAGGTTGTGTACTGCAACTGTGTAAAATTTCATCAGAATCGGTCGAGCCGTTAAGGAGGAGTTGCAAGACATATGGACAGACAGACATACGGACACGGACGGACAGGGTGATTCCTATACACCCCCCCAAAACTTGTTTGTGGGGGGTATAAAAAAATCTATAAAAATTCTACTCATGCTTTAGGTATGCTAAGTGCATGCTGGGTGCGAGATCTTAAATTTGTATTGTTTGATTTTGTGAATAAATTAGTCATATATTCTGGGAACAGCCAATCTGGTTGATATCCAAGAACCAAGGAGGGGTAACCAATATAATAATCTTAACCCTTTCCCTCATACGACAATGCTGCAGAAGACGACTTTGAACATATTTTGTCAAAAATAGAAAATCTCTATAATTGAATGGATAACCTATGACTAAAAGTGGAAAACGTTGTGGCAAATGGAGAAATTGCTCGTTTTGAGCAATTTCTTCTTTTGTCACTATGTTTTCAAAAAGCTGTCTGCTGCAGAGGCATCAGAAAGCGTCTATATGAGGGAAGGGTTAAGTACTGGGGATCCAACCCTGGTCTACCACTCTTAGGACAGTTTAGTATTGAGGCTTTATAACGCCGTTTTCAACATTATTTCTTTCTCAAGACAGACACTCTCACCACTACCCGATGTACATTACACACGTTTAGATAAAAAATCTGGCTGTGCAATTATTCTAAAGGATCAAAATGGATACAACTTGCAAAAAAAAATTGTGATCCAGTCTTTGACTTAACAGCCAACAAATATAGGAATTATTGGGGAAGGAAGAAGATATAAAATTATGAGAAATTTGTGTACACATAAAGAAAAAGATTTTATTATAAACAGTATATACTAACATAGATTTTCTTATAACATATTTATTGAGGGTTTGAGGGAGGATCGATGGCCATGACCATCACATATCTATGCATATGAATAATATATATGTGGAAGACAGTGGTGCAGAGGTAGAGCGTCGGCCTCTCGTATCAAAGGTCCCTGGTTCGAGTCCCGTGATGAGCGGGTCCTGACTTTGGGATTTTTCCACACAAACGGCGCGAGTACTGGTGAAGTCTCCAGGAAGCAGACATCGAGCGTGATTAATCTAAGCCCAAGGCTTGTTTCGCAATCGATGTAAAATAAATAAGTTTAAACTAATAATACATTTTTATAGTCAAACCGGAGTATACATAGACACCACCAATGGGAAGTGAACAATCTGGTCTTTGTTCACATGTGGTCTTTCATTACAGGGTCTTTTATACAGAACATGAGTATTTGGTAAACTAAAAGTATGGCCGCTATAGACAGGGAATTGCTATTCCAATGTGGTCTTTAGTACAGGTTCGACTATTAACCCTTTCCCTCATACGACAATTCTGCAGCAGACGACTTTGAACTTATTTTACAAAACATAGAAAATCTCCATAGTTGAATGGATAACCTATGACAAAAAGTGGAAAACATTGTGGCAAAAGGAGAAATTGCACGTTTTGTGCAATTTCTTCTTTTGTCACTATGTTTTCAAAAAGCTGTCTGCTGCAGAGGCGTCAGAAAGCGTCTATATGAGGGAAAGGGTTAATACAATTATGTTACCTTCATATCGGCAATGGACTCTACTTTAGCATGACTCTGTGACTTTCTTTGGAACTCATCCATCAACTCTTTTATGTTGTTACCAATTTCACCAAAATTCATATACATATTCTGTAAAAATAATAAACAGTAAACATACAGATTTATCAAATAACTGCTGAGGTACACAAGTTGTTTTAACCCTTTCCCTCATGTAGTTGCTTTCTGACACCTCTGCAGGAGACGGCTTTTTGAAAACATATATGACAAAAGAAGAAATTGCTCAAAATGAGGCAATTTCTCCTTTTGCCACAATGTTTTCCACTTTTAGTCATAGGTTATCCATTCAATTATAGAGATTTTCTATTTTTTGACAAAACATGTTCAGAGTCGTCTGCTGCAGAATTATCGTATGAAGGAAAGGGTTAAGTAAGATATTTTTTTTGTTATCACTGATTAGCTGGTTGGAGTTGAAGATTATTTTCAAAGCTATTTCATTTATATCAAGGTTGCCAGTTCATCTACCAATGTATTTCATGGTTGTCTTGTACAAGTACTCCACACAATATTCTTACCAGACAATTGGCTACCTTCCCACATAGACATTGTATCCAATTGGTGGAAGAAGATTCATGCTTTTCACAAAGAACTTTTTCAGTCATCAGAAAGAATATTTGTCCTAGTAAGGATTCTAATTCACTATACATAGGTTGACAGCCCTTGTTATTACTGATCGAGATATCACCATTTAACATTTTCTGTCTAAACATAATGCACCATATAATTGAATATTTACTGACATTAAGGAAGTTGTAACTAAAGCTAAACAGATACTTGCTAATTTTCCCCCCTGATATAAATATAATATGAATAACGAATGCTTCGCCATTTCTCACAAACTTTATTCTTCCCCTATAATGTTTCTCTTTCCAGTTGGTTTCCATCTAAACCCTATCACACATACAAAAATATCTGAAGCAGACGACTTTAAAAACAACTATAGAAACATATGGCAAATCTCTATAAATGTAAGTATAAATATTAAATACTGTAGAAAACCTTTTGCCAAAAGGAGAAATTGCTCATTTTGATTATGCAAAGCTAAACAATTAATGCCAACCTACATTAGCATTTGTCCTAGTAAGGATTCTAATTCACTATACATAGGTTGACAGCCCTTGTTATTACTGATCGAGATATCACCATTTAACATTTTCTGTCTAAACATAATGCACCATATAATTGAATATTTACTGACATTAAGGAAGTTGTAACTAAAGCTAAACAGATACTTGCTAATTTTCCCCCCTGATATAAATATAATATGAATAACAAATGCTTCGCCATTTCTCACAAACTTTATTCTTCCCCTATAATGTTTCTCTTTCCAGTTGGTTTCCATCTAAACCCTATCACACATACAAAAAAATCTGAAGCAGACGACTTTAAAAACAACTATAGAAACATATGGCAAATCTCTATAAATGTAAGTATAAATATTAAATACTGTAGAAAACCTTTTGCCAAAAGGAGAAATTGCTCATTTTGATTATGCAAAGCTAAACAATTAATGCCAACCTACATTAGCATAGAATTCATCATGTTCTGCAGACAGCACCACCTCTTGTAGATCTTTAGTGATTCCCTTCACACTTGACAAGTTGATTCTGTTGTTGTTGATGCCTAAAAGTTCATGCACCATAGCTTGATAGGTCCACTGAAAAGGTAATGAGTATGACCTAATTCCGTTTTGTAAATCAAACATTTACCCTAGAGTTTTAGATAAAAGATATATGAGGGAGAAATACAAATTGAAACCATTGTGGCAAAAAGAGAAATTGTTCATTATTAGCAATTTCTCCTTTTAACCACAATGTTTTTCAAAAGTTGTCTGCATTAGAAAGCGTCTTTATTGTAAATGGGAAAGACCATCTGACAAACAAACTCAGAAAACAAACTCAGAAAACAAACTGTATAGTACTCATACTAAACTTGTCTGGAAAAATGAGAGAATTGTGCCTGCAAAATTTCTTAATTCAGCTTACCCATTGTCTTGCAGACGTCTTTCACACAACCTGGACTCTAGCTGGAACTAGTTCACATGTGAAAAAAAGTGCTGTTATATTAACGAGGGGGGCATATCAAAAGTTATAATAAGTAAAGAGGTGATTGACACTATACCAGTTTCAGACCCATTTTTACACGTCAGCTGCAGGCGACTTTTTAAAACATTGTGACAAAAATGAGAAATTACTCATGCCTAATGACCAATTTCTTCTTTTGCTACAATATTTTCAAACTCTATTTATTTATTTCAATGTCATTTCTAGAGAGTTTTCATATTTCTGTATTCGTAAGTCTTCTGCTGCAGATTTGTTGTAGGTGGGAGTGGATTAACCCTTTCCCTTATACGACAATTCTGCAGCAGACGACTTTGAACATATTTCGTCAAAAAATAGAAAATCTCTATAATTGAATGGATAACCTATGACTAAAAGTGGAAAACAATGTGACAAAAGGAGAAATTGCTTGTTTTGAGCAATTTCTACTTTTGTCACTATGTTTTCAAAAATCTGTCTGCTGCAGAGGCGTCAAAAAGCATCTATATGAGGGAAAGGGTTAAGAATAACCAAACCAACCTGATTTAACATGGGTGTTACAGCATCATCCCTTCTGTCTAGGATCAGTAAAACAGGCGTCACATCTGTCTTCTTAAATTCAAACAATCCTGCGTCTTTGTTTATTGTTTGCTGTAAAATAAAATAATAAGATATTGACCTTTTTGGTAAAGGTACCAAATTACCAGATGCTCTCATGCTAGGGTTGACCTTCAAATAGTTTGTAAGAAAAACCTGCTTTTGACTAGAAATGTATATTTGCTTCTAGCTGACTGCATTTTATATGTGAAAATGAGTTTACAGGCTATATATGCTATGTAATGAAATTGTTTGAGAATGTGACTTTGAGAATGTGACTTTGAGAGTGTGTACCAAACTGGGTTGTGTTCTGACAGAATGATAAAAAGAGATACAGTCCACCTACGGTAACCCAAACTCTCGGGCCAACAACACAAATTAAGAACTATTTAAAGGTGAAATGAAACGCACTTTTTTATTGTATTTTATTTGTGACTTTTACTTTTATAATAACAACTGCGTAAAAAATTTCACTAAATTATTTGAAATAATGTAGTTATCGTGGATTTTGTGTGGGCGCACCTGTATCGGTCTAACTAAAATTTGTGTCGCGTGATTAAACCGGAAGTGACGTAAATTGTTGCTCACAAAAATGGTGGAATATTAGAGTGCAGAGGATTGTTTTCGTTGTGTTGATAATTTGTATCTATTTCTCGTGAACGCTGAATTGACACGACACAATGCCGGTTCGGTGTGTTGCTCCAGGCTGTAGTAACGCGTACGTACCAGGCCTTTCCTTGTTTACATTCCCAGGAGACACCGATTTAAACTTGAAATGGAGAGTGAACATGAACCGTGGGAAAAATTTGAGCCAGCGACATTTGTTGTGGAAATCTACTAAGTATTCTCGGTTGTGTCAGGAACATTTTACTGAAGATTGTTTTGTAATAAGTCCCAGGCTAGCTGCCGATCTTGGGTTCAAACCCGGAAAATTTCAATTAAAAAAGAACGCAGTGCCAACGATATTTAGGACTACCATTTTGAAGGAACAGAAAGTCCGTGGTGCTTTTGGGAAAAGACAGCGACAAGAGGTAAGGAAAGGTTATTCAATATTTAACAATCGTAGATAATATTTAATTATTATTTATCCATTATATATATATTCATTATTCTGTGTTTGATGTTTTATGTGTAATTAGAAGATATAAAAACAACTAGACGGGGTCATCTGCCCCGGGTTTTTTTTAAGTATTGTGACACACTCTGAAAGTTCTATTTTCCCCATAATAATGGCATTATGTTTATAGCCGAATTTTCAATTTGTTATACAGTTTGTCAACTTAGAATATGTTATGAATGGTTTTCACTGAATAATCATTGTATGTTCAATTAGTGTTGGATAGCGTTATAGAATTGCATTTTGGGTCTGTCAAGTCAAACGTTGCTGAGTGATACTAATTTTGTGAAATGATGACAAATGATTTCTAAATTTACATTTGTAAAACAATTGTATTAGTTTTCCGAGGAGGGGGGGGGTATTTCAATGCTTGTTTATTCCTTTCTGATTAAAACTTACAAATTCATGAACATTTTTATAAAAATCATAAGTCTTTCCAACATACATAAGCTTCTGCAGCAGACTTATTTTGGAAACATTTTATTAGAAAGAAGAAATTACTTGATAGTCAAGATTCATGAGCAATCTTTTCTTTTTTTTCGTTTTTTTGCTTCTTTATTTGATCATAAGTACATTTACAATCTAAGGTATATTTGTAAAATGTATTGTCAAGAATTATTTTAAATTTGTCTGCTGCAGATTTTTAAATGTTGAGAAGGGTTTATAAGAAGTTACCAATTAGCCCAATTCCTGTATGTACAATAAAGGGTTATACCAATCAATTAGTAACCATAACCAACACACATGGAACAAGACAGGAAATGATTGCATAATGTTACATAACATAAGTCACCCTGCCATCTGGTCACAGTGTGATATGATAGACCTCTTTAGAATTGCATATATTTTATTGTTTTGTGACACCTCAATCAAGAGATAATCTCATGTATCAAAATCTTCCTTTCTTCATCAAATTCTTTTTTAATTATCAGTTATTGTTTTGTTTTTCTCAAAAATCAAAATCTAAGACACATACAATTGTTATGACCCTTTTGATTATCTGCTTATCATATTTTGACTATGAGCAAGTTACCATCATGTACCATCAGCTGGTATTATTTTTACTTTTATCAGAGATTATTATACTGCTCAAAGTATGCAGTTGCTAAATATTTTGATTAATAGTAAATAAACCCATCCCACATTATACAGCAAATCTGAAGCAGATGAACTTGAAGACATCTGGGCAAAGGAAAGGTAAACCTAAGCAAGTGAAATGTGAATACATTGAACACATTGTGACAAAGGGAATAAATGTTAATTATGAAATTATGGAGGTCATGACAGGATGATGAAACCTCAGTGTGTTGGAAAAGGTTAAAATACCACTTGAATAAGATTTCTTGATAAAGAAATAATTTGTTTTATACAAATTTGGATCTTCTGTTCAAACCCCTATTTTCCCTGGTCAAACTTCATTAATATATATATTATATTACAAGAAATTTATTAAGTAACATAACATTGTATTGAGTATAATGTAATGACTTTATAATTCTTCATAATTATTAACCTCATACAAACAACTTTTGAAAACATGACAAAGGGTGAAATGGCTTATAATGAGCAATTTCCCCCATATATTTCCAACTCAATACAATAATTATACTTTCATTTAATGAGATTTTTGCTATACCGTTTTCAAGGTCGTCTGCTGCGAATTTCTTGTATGTGGAAAAGGGTTAACCTGTATCATAGGCTATTCTGAACAATGTATTAGTTGTAAAACTTGAGCTGATCTTCAAGTTACAATTTGAATGAATGAATTTCTGTCAGTAAGGACTGAAGGACTGCCAACTTTCACGAAGACTGCTGTGATTTTAATATGTAGAGCTACTATTTGCTAATCATCGAAAATGTAATCAAAATTTGTTTTCAATGAAAATTTTATTGCATTTATAACCAGGTATTAAAATCATTTGAACTAAGATTTGTATGTTACCCCATCCCGCATACAACATTTCTGGAACATTCGACTTTCAAAAGGTATCGACAAAAACATGAAAAATCTCAATAGATGAGAGTTTTACTATTTAAAAGAGTTGAAAACATTGTGTCAAAAGGAGAGCAATTTCTTCTTTTCCAACATTGTTTTCAAAAATCGTCTGCTAAATGAGGAGCATTATAACTAGTAATAGCAATTATTTTTTCCAGACAATAAAACAGATATTAGAAGAAAACCATACAGATTATGACACAAATGTAACAAGCACACCCCTGCCTGAGAGCCGTGAATCAATCTCAGATGAGGAAAGAATACCATTGTGTACCATTGAGCCATACAGATTAGGAAATGTCAAACAAATATGTTTATTTAACAATAATTAGCCCTTTCATCTATACAATTGTGACTGCCATTTTCCCTAAGGGTGTTTCTGTGTATATATTTAGCAATAATACAATGTAATCATATATAGAGATTTTCTATTTTTTGACAAAATCTGTTCAATGTCATCTGCTGCAGAATTGTCGTATGAGGGAAAGGGTTGACTGTTAAACAAAGTTGGAATATTTTGTCCAATCATGAGCAATTTCTCCTTTTGCAATAATGTTTTCAAAAGTCGTCTGCTGCAGAGGCGTCAGAAAGCGTCTATAGGTGGGAAAGGGTAAATTAAGCAAACAAGTTTTCAAGTGTAGCTATCAATATATTATAGGCATGATTAACCATGTCCTGCAAACTGAAAATCAGAAGCAGAAGACAGCATCAAGGTCTGTGTAAATTATAGATTCTCTATGAATAAAGGAAAAATGAATCTTTATGGGAAATGTTCTCCTTTTTCAGAAATAATTTCATTAGTCAGAGGTGCAAGTGGGAAATATTAACAATGCATTCACAGCTTGCAACAATGTAGACATGGAATTGTAAAAACAACAATATATATTTTTACTGGTTTAAATGTTAATCACATCTATTTCAAATGTGTCAAATGTCAAAACAATTCAATAGTCTCTAGCATATTGAAATCCAGTGTACTGCTCAGAGGGCCACTTTTGTCTGATCTTCTCCACAGCACAGGCTGGTAGAACTTTCCGCACACCCCTTCCAAGTCTATGCCATATCCATCTTGTAAGCCTTCGGTAGGCTACATGTCTGTACATCCTGTGATAAAAAGTTGTAGATATATTGTATTTATTGGAAAAGAAGAAATTTCCCATGGCAAATTATTTCTGTTTTCCTACTTATGTTTTCAACTTCTATAAAAAACAGTTATAGTTATGTTATAGTACTAATATATTTTGAAAGCATTTATCAGATTTATTGCATTTTTTGTTGAAAAGATTCCAAAGTTTACTGCTGCTTTAGCAGCTTATGATGTATTAAATTAAAAATTGATTACATCAATGGATGTGTTTTCTTCTGCTTTATTTGATGATGATATATGTTGTTTATTGTTTTTTAATATCATTTCAACATCCTTTCAATTATAACATTAAAAATCCCGACACTAACCATGGCAGATTCCCTATTTTACAGGCATCTTTCCCACATGTTAACTTGTGTCTACGCCTTTGCAGCAGAAGACTGTTGAAAACATTGAGACAAAAAGAGAAATTGCTCAAAATGATGTTTTCCGCTCTATTCAGTAGTTATACCTATATTAATACGGATTTTCCAGTTTTGTCTAGATTGTTTTAGTCTCCTGCTGCAGAGTAGGTGTATTTGGGAATGGATATTTAAATATTTATATGAATGCTTAATCTACAGAGGAAATTTAAAACTTCACTTACTCATGGATCGGTTCATCATCCCCTATGTGGCCATAACAATCCAAATATTCATAAAAGGAGGTCTCTACAACATACTGGTTCAGACAGTTGCCTATGAAACCTTCGTGTTCTGTAATGCATGTCAGACCCGAGTCCACCAGCAGGCTATCCATTAAACCATTTTCTCTACAACAGCAGGATTCTCTAATTGTTGCCATTGGTACACACTGCCCACATTGACACCTGAAAAAAGGAATTTACGTAACTTAATCTCCACCTCTTGACTTCCACATCTACAACATGTATAATAACTAAAATAGATCATTGTTTTATTGGGAAATAGACCATAAGCTTGTACTTGCTCGATCCCCAGCCGAGTGATACAAAAGCCTGAAAATTATTGCAATGCATTTCCTTCCTTGGTGCACATGATAGAGGAATATATACTGACTGACTGGTTTCAGTGAAAATGGACAACAAGTAGTACTACTAGTACTGGTAACTTACGGTATATACGGTACCTGATTAGACTAGATCGAAGCAGAAATGTTCAACTTCGAAAACACCGGTTCGGTTATATCAGAGGCATATATAAAAACATGTGTTTATATGTTATATAATTTTGATCGAATGAAATGGCTAAGTATATTAAATAACGAAGTAACATGAAGATCTTTGAAAACAAAGTACGGGAGAAAAACGATTTGAGCTTTGAATAAAACAAGAAATTTTCCTACCAATTTGTATTGTCAACGCGATCATTTTCATCGTACTCGTTTTCATCGCTGGAAGATTGAGTTTCCGAATCTGACGAATAAATAGGTATCGATTGTCGTCTTGGTTCAAACTGGTACGGTTGAACATTCGGAATTGCGGATATTAGTACAGAATTCCCCTCTGTTTCTTCTAAACCTTGCAGTATTTCACTAGTCGCCATTACAGATATGGTTGAGATGTCAACGAATGACGTCATCGGTAACCGGGCGGACTGCGCATGCGCGAAAATCGATTATTGGAAAGGTGCGAAAGTCAAGTAAATCACGTTGCGTATTTGACTGATAGCGCCCGTTTGAGTAAAGATACCGGAGAATGGATTTTTCTGATGTATTTGTATACAATTACTGAATAAGCGTAGGGTTATAATTGATAAAAAAAATTCTGCATTGCATTTGACCTTTAAGATTTACATGGAAATAAAGAAGGAATTTGTTTGGTAGTCTCTGGTCTTAAACTTGTAAAATTAAAAGTTTCAATTGTTTTCAGTAGAATAGGTGTCCCAGTTGCCTTATTGACCTCAAACAATCAAGCATCTTTGTTAAGTGTTACATAGAATCGAAAAAGAATACTAAAAGAGGTATTCATATATTCTCTTGAATAGTCTAATGTTAGATGGCCTTCGCTATTTACTAGTTACTGAGGACAAATTGCAGGAGAGGAAGGCATTTTGAAATGTCTTAAGCAAGACTTTAATCTTTCCAAATTACAACAAATCTCCAGCAAACGACTTTGAAAAACTTCAGTTAAAAATATGGAATGGAAACTGTATAAATGAAAGAAGAACTATTAAATAAAGTTGAAAACAGAATGACAAAGGATATTTTTTTAACTAAATGTTTTCAAAGTCGTCTGCTGCAGAGGCATTAGAAAATGTCTATATGTGGGAAAGGATTAAATAATAATCTTAACATAGATGACACCATTATGACCGATTTCCAAAATAGCATATGAGATATTTATAATGATGCAAGAAATCATTCATATTGATTGATACTTGAACACGTTAACCCTTTTTAACCTAAAGAATCATTTTGACTCATCTGCTGCAGACAACTTATTTAAAACAAATGACAGCCGAGCTCCGGTAGCTCAGTTGGTAGCGACGCGGGCTGTCAATCCAGGGGTTGTGAGTTCGAAACCCAGCTTGGCCAACATTCTTTCCGACGTTTGACAAAAGTCACTGTGACCTACGTCATTCGTTCTTTCACCAATGGGCTGTATAACAGTATATGTGGAAAAGCAGCCAATTGCTTGAAAAGTGTTTTGTGTGGTGTACTGGTGTGGGAAAACCAGGAAACGCATGAGTAGGTGAACTAGTCGCCATGATATGACTGAAAAATTGTTGAAAACAGCATTAAACCCCAATCAATCAATCAATTAATACAAATGACAAAAGGATAAATTGATAAGAAAGAGCAATTTCTACTTGTACCCCCAAATATTTCAGTTAAATTCAAGAATTACACTTTCATATATAAAGATTTTCTATATTTTTACCTACTGTTTTAATCAAGTTGTCTGCTGCAGACTTGTTTTATGTGGGAAAGGACTATGTCTGGCATTTCACAACTGAAGAATAAAGAAGACAAAACCTACCCTCACACCTTCGGCAAGTTTTCTGGCCAATTCGGACGAGTTCTGGTATCGGATCATGGGACATTTTTTAAGGGAGAGTAGGACTGATGTGAGACCCTCCACAGTTCTCCGTCGGGCCGCTTCCACCCAGCTATACCCCTGATAACACCCCACTATGTTCAGTGTAAACAGGTGGGGATTCACAGCCACATAGTCACCAAAAAACTCCTGAAATTCAAGATTTACTTATTTAACCCTTTCCCTCATATAGACGCTTTCTGACACCTTTGCAGCAGACGGCCTTTTGAAAACATAGTGACAAGAGAAGAAATTGCTCAAAACAAGCAATTTCTTCTTTTGCCACAATGTTTTCCACTTTTAGTTATATAAGGTTATCCATTCATTTATAGAGATATTCCATTCCTTGACAATATATGTTCAAAGTCGTCTGCTGCAGAATTGTCGTATGAGGGAAAGGGTTAACCAATTATTTCACATAAACGACATTTGAAACCTGCCATTGAATATGACTTTTAAAACATTGCAATAAAAGATGAAATTGCTAAAAACAAGCAATTTCACCTTTTATTGCAATTTTTTCAACTCTTTATCAAACTCTTTCAGTTTTCTAGATTGTTGAAATTGTTCATCTGATGATTGTGAAGCAGACAACCTTTGAAAAGTCATGTTAACCCTTTCCCACCTATAGACGCATTTGGACGCATATGCAGCAGACGACTTTTGAAAACATTGTGACAAAAGGAGAAATTGCTCAAAACGAGCAATTTCTCCTTTTGCCACAATGTTTTCAACTTTTCAGTAATTATTCCTACAAATTTAGAGATTTTCCATATTTATTTAGTAGATATGTTCAAAGTCGTCTGCTGCAAATTTGCTGTATACATGTGGGAAAGGGTTAAGTAATGGGTTAATCTGATGTAATATTATTTTGTCCTCTCCCTTTCCTACATACAACAAATCTGCAACAGACAAATTTAAAAGTATCTCTGAAAAAGTATGAAAACTTTTCTATAAATGTAAGAAAAACTACTAAATAAAGTTGAAAACATTGTGGCCAATGGAAGAATTGGTCATGATTAGCAACTTCTTGTTTTGTCACAATGTTTTTTCAAACTTCGTCTTCTGCAGAGGCATCAGAAAGAAAGTATGTGTGAAAGGGTTTAAATGTCTAAAGAACAAATTGTGACATCTGGTAAAGTTAAAAGTTTAAATTAATATAGCATTGAAATAATGAGTAATTCCCCCTTTTGCAACAACGTTTTCAAAAGTTGTTTGTTGTCGAGGAGCCAATGTTATTTGTCGGAAAAGGATTAATTGTGCAAATGTTATAGAAAATACTGTTCCTTGCATAACATTTGACGAAAGATATGATGTACTCTTTATTGTAAATTCAAAAAAAAAAAATTATAAATAAAACTTTGCAAACAAATGGAATTATTTTTTACACAAATGTATATCTGTTCCTCCCCACCCCCCACCCCTGATTATAAATGTAAAATATAACTACCCAATTTTCTGTTCTCTCATTCCCTCTTTAAGATATCCTTTGACACATCTGCATCAGACAGTCTTTTGACAAAATATTTTATGATTATACTTTTATATACAGAGAGTTTTTTTGCGTTTATGTTTTCAAAGTTGTTTGCTGCATATTTGTTAATCATTAGAATACAAAAACATTCCAACAGAAATTCCTTATGTATGCGATATAAAGCTGCTTGCTTCTATGGTTTGACAGACAAATAAGGACATACTGTAAAAGAGAAGCAAATTCTCGATTTTTCACAAGTTTTCAGTAAAACAGAGATTCTGCTGATGTTCCTCCAAAAATAGTTTGTATTCAGATGTAACCCTTTCCCTCATACAGGCGCAATTTTACAACTCTTGAAAAACATTTTGTCAAAAAAGAGAAATTACTCATCATGTTTTCAAATGTTTTTAGTTATTATACTTTCACTTGTAGAGATTTTTAATATTTTTCGCAAAGTTTTTTCAAAGTTGCCTGCTTCAGATTTGTTAAATGTGGGAAAGGGTTAAATTTTACCTGTACTTCTCTAACAACTTCTGAATCATCAGCCTCTGCCAGCGTTTTTACATCTTGCTTGCTGATCACATTGCTAAAATCTGCAATCAAATTTATAAGTTTAAAGTACTGTAACATGTACCAGGTCCTTCACGGAGTTAAGCCATTGCGGGCTTCCCCTATAGCACCGCCCCGGTGGTGTAGTGGTAGAGCTTTCACCTTGGGTGAGGGAGGTTGCGGATTCGATTTCCTGGTCAGGTCATACCAAATACTTTATAAAAATGGTAGTAATGGCTGCCCTCCTTGGCGCTCAGAGTTGCCGGGTTAGCATTACGACTGACTGGCTACCAGTGTCAGAATAAATGGACCAGTAGTACTGGTAACTTAGCCAAGAAACGCAGCGATATAACTGAAAAATTCTTTAAAGCGGCGTTAAACACCAAACAATCAGCTCATGCTGTAAAGAATTAGTTTTGTGAAGGTTAGTGTATATAGAATAGAGGAGGCCTAAGAAATTATCATGACATGACTGAAGAAAGTCATCTTGTAGTTGAATTATATAACCTATTCCCACTTACAACAAATGAGCAGCAGATGACGCTAGTAAAATATATCTCTTATTGAAAATGTAATTATTTAAGAGTTGAAAACATTGCGGCAAATGGCGTTTGCTGATAATGACCAATTTCTCTTATAACCACAATGAGTTCAAAGTAGCCATCTGCCTCAGATAGTTCATAACTATATAGGCAGTTTTGTGAGTTTTGGTCAGAATCTAGAAAAAAATGTTTGCATGGATAAATAGGTCAAAGCTCAATATATTAGTAGAGTATACATGCAATTCTCTTTATTTCCGCCATCAAACCCTATGGTCTGTTAATTCAAAGCTTTATTCTTAGCAATAAGATTTTAAGAAAAACAACAGCAAAGGGTTTAATTGAATAATAAGAAACTTATTTCAGGGGAAAGATTCTTATTATCTAAGCCTCTGAGAAGTTAAACGGTTAACTCTTTCCAACATATAGACGCATATTGACACTCCTGCAGCAGACAACTTTTGATAATATCGTGACAAAAGTAGAAATTGCTCAAAACGAACAATTTCTCCTTTTGCCACAAAGTTATCAACTTTTTTCAGTAATTATACATACAATTATTTAGATTTTCCATGTTTTTAAGTACACATTTTCAAAGTCACCTGCAACCGATTTTCTGTATATGGGATAGGGTTAATTTAAACTCACAAATATAGTACAATCCATATTTAGCAACTCTGAGTTCTTGGGCCAACAGTTGAACATTTTCTGCTGTAGGTCGGAGGAAGCAGATACATTTGAGATGCTTCATGGTCTCTCTGCCACTGGAGTCTATCCTCTCAAACAGGTACACTTCCTTCTGAAGGATTTCTGATTGTGCATATACCATACTTACAATACTAGTCTGAAAATGAAATAACATAGATCTTACTTTTACCAAAATATTAATTATTAAGATTAACATATAGCTTTAACCCTTTCCCCCATACAACACATCTGCAGCGGACGACTTTGAACATATTTTGTCAAAAAATGGAAAATCTCCATAATTGAATGGATAACCTATGACTAAAAGTGGAAAACATTGTTGCAAAAGGAGAAATTGCTCGTATTGAAATATAAAAAAAATATGTAACCCCAAAAACCTAGTCCTTCATAGAAAGATGTCACATATTATGCTTATTTTTCCTTTCGTTATTTTCCTGCATAAGCAAAGTCTTTCTCTTTCCTTTTGCAATTCTGAACATGAATTTGGTCAAACGCGTAGCAACTGCTGGCTGGAGAGGGACTTGTATATGTTAAATCAGTGATGTAAATATGGGAAACAAATTATTTTAAACTAAGAAAAACTGAAAACGGTATTTTACACAATTGAACATTTAAAGATTATTTTTTATAGATCTTATTAATACAGAAAGAATAGTATAGTAATTAGTATATATCGTTTATATTTTGAGATTTCGTCAGGAAATAAAATTCATTTAATAGACGCAATATGACATGTTTCATTTATTTAAACATCATGATAAACGTTAATCTTAGAAAGGAGGATTTTAGATTTTGCTTGCAAATAAATAACAGATGTAAAAAGCAAGAGAAAAGACTAAATGATTAAGACTAGCCCAAATCAAGAAATGGCTTTCGGTTTCAAAATGGTAATTCCAAAGACGATGGTCTATGATATGCAAATTCATTAAGAGTTGACACCAGGCCTGGCCTATACCAAATGAAGATGACATTTGATACCTCTGTATCAGAAAACTTATGAGAAAGGAAGAATTTAATCAGTCAAAACAAGCACATTCCTTTTCATAAACAATTTTTTAAACTTTCAAGTACTTGACTCAAAAATACGATATCAAGGAAAGGGTGTGTAGGCACGGTGACTTTATTCTTAGTCACGTGAAGGTCCTCTTAGAAAACAGAAAGTAGACAAGAAGCATATGATTTATCATTTAAGGAAGATAAAGTTTGATGAAGGAAAAAGGAGAAGACATTAGCGGACGGTGTACCGTTTCCTTGTCCATCAGTAAGACCTTCATCCCCGGTCCACTTTCGGCAATCATGTTGCTGATGTACTGCTTTATTGCTAGAATAACGTTCATTTTGCTGGATTATTGGGAGTCTTGAAAATCACAAATTTATTGACATTTTGCAGGAAGTAAATCATTCGGAGAGTTCGGCTTTCGCCGGGAACGGGAGATAACTCTATCGTAATCAGATATATCAAAGATGGCCGAAAATGTTGAAATTTGGATGTGCCAGGAGCTAGGAAAGCTTGGTATAGATGCATCGGAGGAAAATGCGAAGTATGTTTTGTGTTTTTGATTAATTGATTCATTTTCTATTCCAAAATATATTTATCTCGTCTAAAATGTATTTAGTTCGGCTCAGAAATTCTTAGTTTCACTTCGCCTTGGCGACTGTTGTGCAATATGGTACCTGATGTGAACTGAACGTTTCGTTATGGTTTTCCCTTTGTAATGTCTCGCTGACATGTGTCAGTGTGTCATTCTGTTTGTCTGTTGGTTGTGGGTGTCCGTGTAGTGTACAGCATTTTGTAAGCACGGTTATGTGAAAAACGTACTGGTGACTGAGGGATAATCAATCATTCTAAATTTGAAGATCACTTGATTATTAGGGTGGGTGCAGGACGAAGCGTACCACTGTATTACCGTACCACTGCCTTTACGTACCATTTCAGGATGAAGCGTACCACATATAGATTATATAGAAGCGTATTTCTTACATTGATTTCTCGTCACAAGATTTTCGGACACCAGTCGTACCGTTATAGAGACATCTTGTGCCTCGGTTCGCAGGAGTGGAACCAAAACGTAGAACGGGAGGCTGCTGCTGTTCGCTCTTGAGTTTAGGCCTCTATGCGAACCTGTAAAGATAAAAGTGAACTATTAAATATATATGCATGTTTGTATGTATACTTCAGTAACGATCCAGTAACAAGTAAAATTTTGCGCAAAATAGATTATTTAATTTATCTGTTTAAGAACAGAACCGAACATATTTAATTTGACTTATACAAAGTACATACATCAAGACACTTAGTAAGAATGTTAAATTTAAGGATACATACCTTCAACATCATTGTTGGTTCTCACGGTCTCGCGGAACACAGACCAATGTTCCGGTTGCCAGATGTTGCCCTCCACCCATGTATTTCTTACATACTGGATTAGGTGGAGGACTTGTTCGTTGCCCCCCTGGTCAGCGAGTTTGTTCAGGCTGTCGAAGGCACCCCTCACATGTTCTGCGGGCAGGAATGGAACTGCTAGGACTTTCCTGATAAAGGCATAGGTTGACCCTGGAATTTAAATAACATGTAGTTAAATCATAGACGTATTTTAATTCATAAATATAATGTATTGGTTAAATGCATAATTATTATTTACATATGGCATTTATAGGTGCCTAGAAATAAAAAATAAATAACATAATACACATTTTAACAGTTTAACAAACAATACATTAATATTATTAAAAAAAAATAATATACATAATATACACTTTTTAACAGTTTAACAAACAATACATTAATACTATTAAAATGTCACTATATAATCTATATATGTGGTACGCTTCGTCCTAGAAAGTGGTACGCTTCGTCCTGGTACGGTAAGGCAGTGGTACGCTTCGTCCGACATTCATTAGGGTCAGAGGTCAAAGGTCAATGTTGTCAACATTTCTTATAAGCAATATAAAACTGTATCAGGTCACAATACATCAAATAAATTCCTTCTTTGTTTCCATGAACATCGAATACTTTCAACACTTAATTGTCACACTTTCTAAGTGTTTCTCATGTAGAACAGTCTGAACACCCTATAACATTCATTATGTAAGAAAGGATTGACCAGGCGAAAATAGTTACTGTCATTTTAGACCAAATTGGGACCTGACAAAACCAGTGTTTCACATTCTCTTCTTTCATTTTCAAAAAAGGTTAATATACTAAATCAATCGTGTCCAGTGCATCCTATACACAATCTTGTGGGCATGATTTAGAGAAATCTGTACAACTGAGCTCAGACGATACATATATGTTTTAGATGAGATGTCTGTTGAACAAGCCAGGTTTACGGAGGAAATTCCTGAATAACTTTCCCACATACAGCAAATCTGCAGCAGACGACTTTGAAAATGTCGACTAAAAAACATGGAAAATCTCTATTATTTTTTGATATCATGACTGAAAAAAAGTTGAAAATATTGTGGCCAAAAGAGAAATGCTTGTTTTGAGCAATATTTCCTTTTGTCACAATGTTTTCAAAAGTCATCTCATGATCTGGTGAAGATTTGTCAAAATGCGTCTTTGGGTGGGAAAGGGTTAAATCCCCCATCAGAGCCATTGTCCCTTGGATGTTCATGCCATGTGTCCAATATGTACAGGGCCCAAAGCTAAACAACTGTGGAAACGTTCTTCCTGCTCAAAAATGAACTGTATGCTCCAATGAAATTACTATTGACTCATCATATACCTGAGCAAAAAATCTGAACACAGATATAGTTTTATAATTAAAGATCAAAATAAAATCACTCTATAATTCAATATTTCGGCCTTCCTTAGGTTATATTTAACAAAGATCACACACTATGTTGCGTCTATGTTGAGTTTTTATATAAATTCCCTACTAAACATTTTAACATAAAATAAAATAGTTTTATAGTTTTGGAGCAAGATTTCTGTTCTCATTTTCTTTTGATTTGTTGCGTCAAAATGTGGTAAGTATTTTCAATGTTATATGAAACATCTAAATATAGAGACTAACAGGTTATGGTGTGGTTGCACCATCCAAACATGATTTCTGAATATTTCAGAGGTCCAGATAAGGAGGGGTCGGGTGTACAGATCTTTTTCCCAACAATGTCTTTTTAGTCTTATTATCCAACCAAACCCTATGATGAGGGTACTTTGAATAATTATCTGAATGAGTACCAACAACATAGGGTTAGGGAGTCAAATAAGGATTTAAGAACATGTAAAATGCACCTTATAGATCTAGATTTCTGAAATAAAGTTTCTAGCTGGTGCTAGTATATAATTATTCAGTGCTGTACTTATCAAAGACAAGACGTATTGGATTAAAACTTGGATAAACCTGACAGTCTGATGCGTCAAACTGTCTCTGCATGAGGGAAACAGTTCAACCCTTTCCCACATACAACAAACCTGCAGTAGACAACTTTGAAAACATCTAGACAAATTTATGGAAAATCTCTGTAAATGGGAGTATAATTACTGAAAAAGATTGAAAACATTGTGTCAAAAGGAGAAATTGCTTGTTTTGAGCAATTTCTCCTTTTGTCACATTGTTTTCAAAAGTTGCCTGCTGCAGAGGTGTCAGAAAGCATCTATAATATGTGGGAATGGGTTAAATCTCATATCCGGTAAATAATTAATAATTATTGTTTTATTCAGGTATATATTGGGTATAGAAACGGCTGAAGAGTTAGAGGAGTATATGTTAGAATTGCTGGATGGATCTGATCGCAAAACTAAAGCATTTATTAAAGAATTACTGGTGAAATGGAGGCCTTATAGTAATTCTGGTCTCGCTGGAAATGTGCAGGTGAATATGTACTCCTTAGTTATAATGATAACGGTTTCATATTAGTAACAATAACAGAAAACGTAGAACATGCTAGCGGCAAAAAAGTATCTCATGACATCTTCAACTTGATGATCTTGTTTTCACTCTTTATGAAGGTAAAACTTAAACTTGTGTTTCTAGATTGAATTTTCTTTGTAGAACCTATATCTAGAACTATATTTATATTTTATTATAAAAAGTGCTGAAGGTTTCAAACATTGACTATTGTGCATATATATACACAGTCTAACCCCCCTTTCCTATATACAACAAATCTGCAGCTGATGACTTTGAAAACACCTAGAGTAAGTAACTCTTTCCCACTTATAGATCTATTCTTTTTGACGCCTCTTCAGCAGACAATCCTTGAAATTATTGTTGCAAAAGGAGAAATTACTCATAATGAGCAATTTCTTCATTTCCCACAAATATTTCAATCTGCAGTGGTCGAACGGTTTGCATCTAGTATTTGAAACCTGGGGTCCCGGGTTCAATCCCCAGTTATGGCAAGACGGTCATGGTGAAGTGCCCATGGAAAAAGCACATTTCCTAGCCTAGTACTGATTTGTTTACCCAGGGATCATGAATAAGTGAACTGTTGCCATGATATAATTGAAATAATGTTGAAAGCAGCGTAAAACACCAATGAAACGAATGAACTTTATTCAATGGTCACACTATCATTTCTTGTGATTTTCTATCTTTGGGACTTGATCATTTCAAGTCCTCTACTTCACATTCTGAATTATGTAAATTTTGTTAAATTTCAGGTTTATATGAAATTAAAGGAAGATGAACCCTACACAACTGGAAAAGGAAAGAAAAAGTCAAACCGACAGGACAAAAAATCTCCCCAGACCTTCATACAAAATGGACATGAAACGAAGGTTTGTAAAGTATTGTTTGATAATATTAACCTGATCCTGACCTTTGTGAGAACTATCATGCATTTAACCCTTCCTCACCTCTAAACTATATGGCAAAGGGAGGAAAATTGTTCATAGTGAGCAGTTTCTCCTTATTGCCACTATGTTTTCAACTCTATAGTTAATTCAATAATTAAACTATCGGGGAGGGATAATGACTTAAATTTCAAAAAGAAAATATAGTTGAAGGTATTTTCCTTGTTATTCATGTAATTTTTTGCAGATTTACACCTTTTATTGCATTATATATGATTATCAATATGATTACAAACATGTAATACTGAGCTTATAAAAAAAGTTGACTGTGAGCATGAGCCAATTTCCTGTGACCGATACAGATGACTTTTAGCATATTTTCAGCAGATGTATTTTAGCACATTTACAGCAGATGACTTTTAGCACATTTACAGCAGATGACTTTAAGCACATTTACAGCAGATGACTTTAAGCACATTTACAGCAGATGATTTTAACCCTTTCCCTCATATAGATGCTTTCTGACGCCTCTGCTGCAGACGGCTTTTTGAAAACATAGTGACAAAAGAAGAAATTGCGCAAAATGTGCAATTTCTCCTTTTGCCACAATGTTTTACACCATTCAATTATGGAGATTTTCTATTTTTTGACAAAATACGTTCAAAGTCGTCTGCTGCAGAATTGTCGTATGAGGGAAAGGGTTAATACTGAGCTTATAAAAAAGGTGGACTGTAAGCATGAGTCAATTTCCTGTGACCGATACAGATGACTTTTAGCACGTTTACAGCAGATGAATTTTAGCACATATACAGCAGATGACTTTTAGCACATTTACAGCAGATGACTTTTAGAAATATTCTGGGCAAAGGAGAAATGTTCTTACCTCTCCCACATACAGGTAGTATTATGACAGTTCAGTTGCAGACGACTTTGAAAACCGCTATACAAAAATATGGAAAAGCTCTGAAAATGAATATACTTGGGCGCTCAGGACAAGATGGACCAATAGTACTTGTAACCTACCAAGGAAATGCTCTGATATAACTGAAAAATTATTGAAAGCGTTGTAAAACACCAAACAATCAATCAACCAACCAAAATGTTTTAACCCATTCCCTCATATAGACGCTTTCTGACGTTTCTGCAGCAGACGGCTTTTTGAAAACATAGTGACAAAAGAAGAAATTGCTCAAAACGAGCAATTTCTCCTTTTGACACAATGTTTTCCACTTTTAGTCATAGGTTATCCATTCAATTATATTCCGAGTCCCGGTAGCTCAGTCGGTATTGACGCGGGCTGTCAATCCAGGGGTTGTGAGTTCGAATCCCGACTCGGCCAACTTTCTTTCTGACGTTTGACAAAAGTCATTGCGACATGCGTCATTTGTCTTCCACCAATGGGCTAAGTCTATGTGGAAAAGCAGTCAGTTGCTTGGGAAAATTGTTGTGTGAGTACTGGTGTGAGAAAACCAGGAAACACATGAGTAGGTGAACTGGCCGCCTTGATATGACAGAAATTGTTAAAAACGGCGTTATACCCCAATCAATCCATTCAATTATAGAGATTTTCTATTTTTTGACAAAATATATTCAAAGTCGTCTGCTGCAGAATTGTCATATGAGGGAAAGGGTTAAACAAGTTTCCTGCCGTATTTGTGACGCAATACATCTGGATGTGGGAATTTTGTTTGCATTCAAATATACAGGGAGGATTGGCAGTGGAGAACAGGCAGTCTTTGTCAGAGAAAGAGATGAAGAAGAAACAGAAGTTTGTACCACTATATAGTAAAGAGGGCAAATCTAGAGATGTAATACAATTACAAGGTAATTCACTTCATATTTAAAGTTGAACATTTTCAAAAAAAAAAACAAAGAACATTTAAAGAGACATGAGACAATTAAAAAAAAAGTAATTAATTATGGTCAATGCAAACAAGACTGTACGCTTAAGAGGTAGTGGAAAACATTGTGTCAAAGTGAAATTACACTAAACATTATCAATTTGTTCTTTTGAAATGTTTTCAAACGCTGTCTTCTGAAAAATGTTAAAATATGTTTGTATCAGAAAAATATGGAAAACATTGTGAAAAAAGAGAAATAAATTTATATTAATATAAAAATGGGAATTACTCCAATAAATAAGTTTTAAAGTGTGTAAGTTTAGAGTATTGTTGATTTATTACACTCTGCCAAACTAGAATCTAAAATTCGAGATATATATGGATATGCTGTACGGCGAATTTCAAAGTGATTTAAAAGATATTTGATAGTCAAGAAAGTTGTGTACGTCGGTTTTAACTGCAAAATTGACAACACAGAAAACATTTATACTATTAAAAAAGGTTTCGCATAATAATTTTAGACAACATTAATTATATTCATGTAGAGTTAAGCTCGAAACATAAATAACTTTTCTTGGCATAATGGGAAGGCCAGACTGCAGTGAGTTATTATGCAACAGAACAGCTACAAATTGTAACAAATTAAATATTTCCAAACATTTATCAGCAGTAGACGGATTTTGACAATATTGTTGAAAATGAAGAAATAGTTCATACTTGTGTCTACTTTGATAATCTTAACTTCACGGTCTATTTTCCCCCATAAATGTTTTATCCAAATTTGTTGTAAGAAGTCTGCTGCAGGCTCCTTTACATGAGAGGGACATGATAAAAAGACAAAAGGAATCAACACTTCTTAGTTGATCATATCTGTATCCCAAAGTTTAACTTTGTACCCTAAATGTTCAAAGAGCTCAATGTAGCAGACAACTTTTTAAAAACATTGTGGCAATTACAGGAGTTGCTCATAAAAATGAGCCTATTTTCCTTTTATCAGAATGTTTTCAATTTATTCAATAATTATAATTTCATTAATATATTGAGATAATTTCCATATTTTTGTTTACACCCTTTCAAAGTTGTCTGCTGTAGATGTTGTCTGTAAGAAAGAATTTATTTATTAAATGATATGGTTTTATGAAAATCAAAAGATCATGTAAGAGATATTGAAATACTCAATTGAAATTACTAATGGGGTTTTGAAAATTAAAATACCCAATTGCTTTTATTAAATACTCAATTACTTTGGATGCATGAGGTAATACTCAATTAACATGCAAAGCTTATCTGTTGCACTGATTTTATATTTAGAGATAATAAGAAAATATTGTGAAAAAAGGGAAAAAATGTGTCATTTTAAGCAATTTGTCCAACTCTTAATTTAATCAATTTTTTTTAATCCTTTCCCTCTCACAAACCCACTTTGATGCATCTGCAGCAGACAACTTTTGAAACATTGTGGCAAAAGGGGATATTGCTAATAATTAGCAATATCTCACATCGTTTTTAACTCAATGATTATGTCTTTCTTGGTATAACATAATAATCCATATTTTCAAAGATATCTTTTTAAAGTCATGTGCTGCAAGTTTTTTGTATGTTTGTGAGAAAGGTTAACATGTTGCCTGCTGTCGTCTGCATCAAATAAAGGAAATAAAGGGCTTAACCCTTTCCCACATATAGACGCTGCTTACGCCTCTGACATCTTTTGACAACAGCATGATAAAAGGAGAAAATGCTGAAAACAAGCAATTGTCCTTTTGTCATAATGTTTTCAACTGTATTCAATAGTGACATATTCATTTAAAGAGACTTTCCAATGTTTGTCTAAATATTTTCAAAGTTGTCTGCTGCAGAACTTTAGTATGATTGAAAGGGTTAACAGGAATTGTACAATGTTTCAGGACGCCATGTTTGTGAGTGTCAGGCCGCCAAGCATAAATTGATAGGCAACTGTACGAAATGTGGGCGTGTAGTGTGTGAACAGGAGGGGTCAGGCCCCTGTCTATTCTGTGGGAAATTGGTAAGCACTTAACCCTTTCCCTCATATAGACGCTTTCTGATGCCTCTGCAGCAGACGGCTTTTTGAAAACATAGTGACGAAAGAAGAAATTGCACAAAACGTGCAATTTCTCCTTTTGCCACAATGTTTTCACTTTTAGTCATAGGTTATCCATTCCATTATACTTTATAGAGATTTTCTATTTTTTGACAAAATATGTTCAAAGTCGTCTGCTGCAGAATTGTCGTCTGATGGGAAGGGGTACCAACAACAAATGTAGCTGTACAAGGTATGGGCATGTAGTTTGTAAACAAGAGGACTTGTCTGTTTGTGGAATATCGGTAAGTTCTTTATATCCGGGTACCTCAACAAGATACAATTTGTGGGCATGTAGTTTGTGAACAGGAGGGCTCGGGTGGTCTTGTCTATTTCATAGAATATTGGTATGTACAGTTATTTCCGTTCTAAAATCCTTAGATGACTTATTAATTATTGGTATAAAAGTTGATAGGTTTCTGTAAGAGATGTGTTGAAAACTGGTATTAAAGTAAGTTATTGTATTATACAATCTTAACTATGACTTGTTCAATACCACCCGCAATTTATGTGCAAGCTTATGTCCCTGAGATGAAGGGTCTTTATGGTAATATAACCTTGACATGAAACATTGACACCCTTTCCCAAATACAGTAAATCTGCAGCAGACGATTTTGAAAATTTCTACTGAAAATAATGGAAATCTCTATAATTGTAGGTCTAATTACTGAACAAAGTTGAAAACATTGTGGCAAAAATGGGGAGAACTTGCTTGTTTTGAGCAGTTTCTCCTTTTGTTACAATGTTTTAAAAAGTCGTCTGCTGCGTCTTTAGGTAGGAAAGGGATAACTATTTACCTGATACGCTACTTTCAGTATTCTCTGGTTGAAAATATCTAAAAAAAGTGAAACATCTTGAAATAATTATATTCTTAACATAAAGTTGGAAGAATTATGGGAAAAGGAAAATATTGCTATTTTTTTCCCCTACAAAAATCGTTTTTGTTATGAACACAACTGTTTTAGAATTATTTTAGCTATTAATGAATAGACATATATATTATTTCAAGAGTTTGATAAATAGACATATATAATTTCAGGTTTGCACTAAAGAAGAAGAAGAAGTACTTTCAAGAGGCTCCAAAAAAAGTGAAAAGCTTCGTCAGTCGTTGATGAAGAGCTGTCCAGAGAGACTGTTAAATGAGACTATGTTTAACGGGGACCGGCACTATCTGCCAAGTAGGGGTACTCAAATGAATGATGGTTTTGCCAAAGCAGAGCAACATAAAGAAAAATTGCTGGAATATGATAAGACCAGGTAAATCAGACAATATTGACGCCTTATTCTATACACAAATAAGTTTTACCTTTTACTGCATGTTGTAACACATCGTAAAACATTGCTGCCAAACATTGGTGATATTCAACCTACATATCGGGATCTCTTCTAAAATTGTCTGACAAAGAAGTTTCAGACCTTTGCATATCGAGGGCTTGGCGTGAAATGGTTGTAACTAGAAACCTATTTTGAAAACCCTTGTTTAGGGGCAATTTTGACCCTTTTGTAAATAATGCAAATTTAGGTGCCATTGCTCAGAACGAGCAATGGCACCCACCTAAATTTTCATTGTTTACCAAGAAAAAGAATTTAACGCTTATAAAGACTTTATGGCGAAGTGATTAACATCGTTTAAAAAAAGACCAATTTCAGTTACAACCGTTTCACGCCAAGCCCTCGATATGATATATATCAACCCTTTCCAACATGTAGATGCACCTTGTCGCCTCTGCAGCAGACAACTTTTGAAAACATTGTGATAAGAAGGAGATTGCTTATCTGCATTTTTTGCCTTTTACCGCAGTGTTTTCAACTGTATTCAATAATTTAAAGTTGATTGCAGCAGAATTGTTGTATATGGGGGAGAGTTGAATCATTACTTTATATACCAAAAAGACTACTGGAATTTGGGAAGATCTCAAGCAAATAATAGAATAACCCTTTCCCCCCTTACAGATGCTTTCTGATGCCTGCAGCAGACAAATTGTGAAAACTTGGTAAAATGAGAATTTGCTCATAATGAGCAAATTATCCTTTTGCAACAGCGTTTTGAACTACTTTTATTTTAAGAGACTTCAATGATTAAGGCTACATGTAGTTATTTTTAAAGTTGTCTGCTGCAGATTTATTGTATGTGGGCAAGAGGTACATGTAAACCATCATTTTATGCCATTTAAATTAATACTGGAATTTGGGAGGATCTAAAGTAAATAATAGAATAACCCTTTCCCAAATACATATGCTTTCTGACGCCTCTGAAGTAAACGACTTGTGACACAATTAGAAATTTCTCATAATTAGATATTTATCCTGAAGTTTGCAACAGCGTTTTCAACACTGATGATTAACCTATCATTTTTAGCTCACCTGAGCTTTGCTCAAGGTGAGTTATTGTGATCGCCTTTTGTCCGGCGTCCGGCGTGCGTCGTGCGTCAACTTCTTCTCCTCAGTAACCAGTGGGTCAATTAGGATGAAACTTCACAGAAAGCATCCTCTCGATGACCTCACCAGATTTCCTTCAAATTTTTGGAATCCATGCAGAATTCTGGTTTCCATGGCAACGAAACGAAAAAAACTTCAAAATTCTTCTTCTCCCAAACTGGTTGGCAGATTTTCAAATAATTTTGTAGAAATGTTCCTTTGATGATCCTCTATCAGATTCCTTCAAGCGGTATTGATTGGTCAAAAAACATGGCTGCCAGGGGGGGGGGGGGCGGGGCTATTTTGCCTTATATGGCTATAGTGAAAACTTAAAAAATCTTCTCCGACGAAAGTGTAAGGCCGATTTTCAAATAATTTTGTAGAAATGTACCTTGGGTGACCCTCTATCAGATTCCTTCAAGCCATGTTGATTGGTCGAAAAACATGGCCGCCAGGGGGGGCGGGCTATTTTGCCTTATATGGCTATAGTGCAAATTAAAAAATCTTCTCCACCAGAAGTGTCAGGCCGATTTTCAAATCATTTTGTAGAAATGTTCCTTGGGTGATCATCTATCAGATTCCTTCAAGCCATGTTGATTGGTCAAAAAACATGGCCGCCAGGGGGCGGGGCTATTTTGCCTTTTATGGCTATAGTGAAAACTTAAAAAATCTTCTCCTCCATAAGTGTCAGGCCGATTTTCAAATAATTTTGTAGAAATGTTCCTTGGGTGACCCTCTATCAGATTCCTTCAAGCAATGTTGATTAGTCGAAAAACATGGCCGCCAGGGGGCGGGGACTATTTTGCCTTATATGGCCAAAGTGAAAACTTAAAATATCTTCAACATCTTCTCCTCAGTAACCAGTAGGTCAATTGGGATGAAACTTCACAGAAAGCATCCTCTCAATGACCTCACCAGAATTCCTTCAAATTTTTGGGATCCATGCAGAATTCTGGTTTCCATGGCAACGAAACGAAAAAAACTTCAAAATTCTTCATCTCCCAAACTGCTTGGCAGATTTTCAAATAATTTTGTAGAAATGTTCCTTGGATGACCCTCTACCAGATTCCTTCAAGCCATGTTGATTGGTCAAAAAACATGGCCGCCAGGGGGCGGGGCTATTTTGCCTTTTATGGCTATAGTGAAAACTTAAAAAATCTTCTCCTCCATAAGTGTCAGGCCGATTTTCAAATAATTTTGTAGAAATGTTCCTTGGGTGACCCTCTATCAGATTCCTTCAAGCAATGTTGATTAGTCGAAAAACATGGCCGCCAGGGGGCGGGGACTATTTTGCCTTATATGGCCAAAGTGAAAACTTAAAATATCTTCAACATCTTCTCCTCAGTAACCAGTAGGTCAATTGGGATGAAACTTCACAGAAAGCATCCTCTCAATGACCTCACCAGAATTCCTTCAAATTTTTGGGATCCATGCAGAATTCTGGTTTCCATGGCAACGAAACGAAAAAAACTTCAAAATTCTTCATCTCCCAAACTGCTTGGCAGATTTTCAAATAATTTTGTAGAAATGTTCCTTGGATGACCCTCTACCAGATTCCTTCAAGCCATGTTGATTGGTCGAAAAACACGGCCGCCAGGGGGGCGGGGCTATTTTGCCTTATATGGCTATAGTGCAAACTTAAAAAATCTTCTCCTCCAAAAGTGTCAGCCCGATTTTCAAATAATTTTGTAGAAATGTTCCTTGGATGACCCACTTTCAGATTCCTTCAAGCCATGTTGATTGGTCAAAAAACATGGCCGCCAGTGGGCAGGGCTATTTTGCATTATATGGCTATAGTGAAAACTTAAAAAATCTTCTCCTATAAAAATATCTGGCCGATTTTCAAATAATTTTGTAGAAATGTTCCTAGGGTGACCCTCTATCAGATTCCTTCAAGCCAAGTTGATTGGTCGGAATCTATGGCTGCCAGGGGGCGAGGCTTATATAGCTAAAGTGAAAAAAAAAAAAAAAATCAGGTGAGCAATTCAAGGGCCATCATGGCCCTCTTGTTAAAGATTTTCCACAAATTTGCCACTGTGGTCGAGTGGTTAACGTCGGGGATTTTAAACCGGGTGTCCTGGGTTTGGGTCCCTAGTCATGGTGGAGTGCCCTTAGGCAAGGCACATCTTCTAGCCTAGTACTGGTTTGTTTACCCAGGGATCATGCATAAGTGAACTGTCGCTGAATAACTGAAATAATGTTGAAAGCGGCGTAAAATAAACCAAATTAAAAACACATTTGCCCTGGTGTTTTCTAAGTTGTCTGCTTCAGATGTGTTGTATATATGGGAACAAGATAATAGATGAAAGAATAAATACCAGACAGTTGTACTGCCATGACATTTTTAAGTAATCACCCTGGATTTTTTTTTTTGAAAAAGCTGTAGTACCTGAACATCTTTTATTTAATTATAATATAAGAGTTAAAACACTTGAAAAAGAAGAAAATGTTCATCATTAGCAATTTCTCTTTTAAGCTCACCTGAGTACAAAGTGCTCAATGTGAACTACCGCTTCCACAATGTTTTAATGTACTGCTGTAGGAGCATCAAAAGATTTCTGTGAAATTGTGAAGGTAAATTACATTACCTGATATGCTCTTTTAGAGTATGCTCAATCGAGAAAATCTGATACAATTGATAGAATTGCTATGCTGATAAAATATTGACAAATTAAAAGTTGAAAATATATGGGACAAGCAGTAAGTGTTCCTAAGGGCAATATTTACTTTACCAATAATCATTATATAATGTGAAACGGATTATTGCATGGAAAAATAACAGGGCTTTGTTTGTATTAACCCTTTCCCTCATATAGACGCTTTCTGACGCCTCTGCAGCAGACAGCTTTTTGAAAACATAGTGACAAAAGAAGAAATTGCACAAAACGTGCAATTTCTCCTTTTGCCACAATGTTTTCCACATTTTGTCATAGGTTATCCATTCAATTATAGAGATTTTCCAATTTTTGACAAAATACGTTCAAAGTCGTCTGCTGCAGAATTGTCGTATGAGGGAAAGGGTTAAGTAAACAGTTATTTAAATTGCATACTTTCTTTCAGTGTACGACGGACACAAGTAATAGATGATGAATCCGATTACTTCACAACAGACAATAATCAATGGTTAAATAAAAAGGATCGTGAAGCTTTACGAAAGCGAGAGGATGAGTTACGGGCACAAAAGTACGCCTCAAGAAAAGACCGCAAAATAACATTAGACTTTGCCGGTCGCAAAGTGATAGAGGAAGACCCAAATAAATCTGTGAACGTGTACGATGTGAATGACGAAATAGTTCAACAAGTGCATTATGGTGCGAGACCAAGGGTCAAGGGTGCTGAAGTTTTCTCACAAGACCTAACCAAGAGTGATACAAACAGTATTGTTAATCCTAATATACAACAACTAGCTCCCCAGGTACCAGTTAAACCTTCTCCCACACATAGATACTTTCTGACGCCTCTGCAGCAGACGACTTTTAGAAATATTGAGACAAAATGAGAAATTGCTCAAAATGAACATATTCTCAATTTGCCACACTGTTTTCAAATCTATTCAATAATTATACTTTCGTTTTTCCATATTTTTATGGGTTATTTTTTTCAAAGTACAATGTAGTCTGCTGCAGATTTGTTCTATGTGCGAAAGGGTTAAATTATCTTTGTTCTTAGGTAAAGCTGAGATAGATCAGTAAGGGCTGTTAATCAAGTGTGAGTTTGTATCCTGCCTTGGCTAAAATTTAGTGTGACTACTGTCATTTTTATCTTGACTATTCAGAGAATATGAGAGCTATATTACTCACCCAGGTGTTGGCATTACACCTTGGTTAACCCATTCCCTCATACGACAATTCTGCAGCAGACGACTTTAAACATATTTTGTCAAAAAATAGAAAATCTCTATAATTAAATGGATAACCTATGACTGAAAATGGAAAACATTGTGGCAGAAGGAGAAATTGCTCTATTTGAGCAATTTCTTCTTTTGTCACTATGTTTTCAAAAAGCCGTCTGCTGCAGAGGCGTCCGAAAGCGTCTATATGAGGGAAAGGGTTAAGGTTTTGCATGCCATGACTTAGAAATTCTGCTTAAAGTTTTGCGTGCAACTTCATTAAGAGTCCATATCTCAGTCACTACTAAATGCATTGCATTGTAACGTTATACAATCCTTTCCAACCAATAATCAAGTTACATAACTCTATATTGCATATAATGCAAATTATTAACCTTTATTATTATAACCCCAGATACATAGTATATGGGGGCTATATAGGAGTCATGCTTGTCGGTCGGTCGGTCCATTGGTCTGTAGACATTTCTTGGTCAGAATTCAATATAACTTCACCAGAATGATTGATACCAAGCCTAGTTGTGCATATTGTCAGCGTGTTGCAATGGAATTATTTTTAAATGACAGACTTCACGAAATCTTTTGAAAACCTGTCAGTCCGAAAGCTCATTTTTCATTTGTTTCCTTCTTTGCTCAACCAATTAATGCATTAAAACGTGTCAGTCCGAAAGAATTTTTGTCAGTCAGGACTGGAGGACTGACGACTTTCGCGTAGACTGAAATGAGTTATGGCCCCTTGAATTTCTCATACATATGTATATTGTTAGGCACCAGCTGGGGGTATTCATCACCTTCAGTGATATTTCTAGTTTGACTTAGAAATTCTGTTAAATGTTTTGCAAGCAACTACATTAAGAGTCCATATCTTATTAACTAATAAGCAGTGATATAGTTGAGCGTGCCGTCTTACGGACAGCTCTTGTTTTTCTATCAATCAGCTAAATTAAAGTCTATTAGGGGAGATAGCAAGTTGTCTTAGAAGAATGATGTGTGCAAGAAAGTCAGATAGACTATTGACACAATGTTAAATTCCGATCAATCAATCCTCTTTTGTTCAACTTTAAATCAGATTAACGGTAGTTTTGTTTGAAATAATAAAAATGGGACTGAACTACACAAAGTTTTACCCTTTCCCAAATAAAGACATTTTCTGGCGCTAGATGACTATTGAAAACGTCTTTGTGAAAGGAGAAATTGCTCAAAACGCGCAATTTCTCCATTTAACACAATGTTTTCAACTTTTTTCAATGATTGTCCTTTCATTTATAGAGTATGCATAAGTTTTACTAAATATTTTTAAAGTCTTCTGTCGCTGATTTGTTGTATGTGGGAAAGGGTTAACTGAATATGAAATATTACATAATTTTTATTATACTTTTTTTTTCAAAATGTAAGCATATGAGCATTTGGATAGAAAAGTTTGATAAACTCTTTTACAATATTGAGAGATAAATTTAAAGAAAACCATTACAACAAAAATTTGCATTTTTTGGTTTCCATAATTGTTGGCAACATCTTTCTGCTTCAAGAGCTAAGATTAATTATTTCCTTCGACAAAGAATGAATTGTTAATCAAATACAAAATTGCTAGTCATCTACTTAAAAAGTATCTAAGGGAAATGAAAAATGCAACATATTAACTGCATGAATTGAATACACAGTTTAAAAAAACTTTTTTTTGCAATGCAAAGGCATCAAATGTAGTCTGTATCAGGAAAAGGGATCATTCAAAGTGTTGATATTATTCTTATATACAGTTTGTAGGTAAAATAGCCCCATCAAAACCTAAAGCAACATCCTCATCGGTTGATAAGCGTTCAGTCAATAGAATACAAGATAAGGAACTACAAGAGATGTCCGACGAAGGAATGTGTATGAGTATGCATCAACCGTGGGCATCGTTACTGATTTCTGGTATTAAAATGTAAGTAGTATACTGCAGTTTTTCCCATAGGGGCCTGGCACGCTTAACCCTTTCCCCACCTATAGACACTTTCTGACATCTCTGTAGCAGACAGCTTTTTGAAAACATAGTGACAAAAGAAGAAATTGCTCAAAACGAGCATCTTCTCCTTCTGCCACAATGTTTTCCATTTTTTGTCATAGGTTATCCATTTAATTATAGAGATTTTCTATTTGTTGACAGAATATGTTCAAAGTCGTCTGCTGCAGATTTACTGTATGTGGGAAAGGGTTAAAGTTTTTCCAATAGGGACCTGGCTCACTAAAAAAAAAGACACTCAAGAGTTAAGGCCCTTTAATTAATCCAATTTTGCTAGATTAGTTTATTCAACACTCTAACTTGAGCAATTATTATCCAATCTTTACCCTTTTCACACATATAGGCGCTTAATAAGGGAGATAGTAACATGGCAACTGCTTTATAATTCCAGACACGAGGGTAGAACCTGGTACACTGCCCATCGAGGTAGATTGTGGATAGCTGCTACAGTTAAACCCCCTGATCCTGCAGAAGTGGCTGATGTCGAACAAACCTATAGATTTATACTGAAAAGTAAGAAAGTAAAAAAGTAATTTTCTTAAATGAGCAATTTTTTCTTTTTACAAAATTATTTTACCTTTTTTTAATAATTGAAGTCTCAGTTACAGGGTTTTTTGCCATGTATTTGCGTCATTGTTATCTAAAGCATCTGCCTCAGATTTTTCTTATGAGGGAAAGGGTTTATTGGTTGTTTGAAAATAAGAAAGGATCCATGTAGACTCGGATTAAACTGTATGATTGTGCAGGTTGATCATGTCTACATGGTTCGCAAATGTTGTTTAAATTTAAGTATAGCGTAGCGTGATAAGCAAATTGGTTTGAAGTTGCAAATTGCAGAATAAGGGTTCATCTATTAACCCTTTCCCTCATACGACAATTCTGCAGCAGACGACTTTGAACAAATGTTGTCAAAAAATAGAAAATCTCCATAATTGAATGGATAACCTATGACGAAAAGTGGAAAACATTGTGGCAAAAGGAGAAAGTGTCAATAATGAAAATATTTGAATATTCAAATACTACAAGCAGCGTGTAATAGAAAGACCTTTTGCTTGTTTAATATAAACATGTATATGTCTGTTGTTATTTTAACAAATTTTAACACGTTTTGTGCAATTTCTTCTTTTGTCACTATGTTTTCAAAAAGCTGTCTGCTGCAGAGGCGTCAGAAAGCGTCTATATGAGGGAAAGGGTTAAATAATGTTTACAGGCAATTGATGTGGCTGTGACATCCTTAGATTAATAAGATTTGGTTCACATCATAAGTATTTTCCCATCGGGCTGCATATGTTTCTAATGTTGTTTGCCTTTACAGAAGGGAGACACTTAGGAATCAGCTCTATATCGTCTTTTTATCTGTCTTAACCCTTTCTCACATACAACAACTCTACTGCATATGCATTTACTTAGAAAATATCTTGGCACACATATGAACAATCTTTGTAAATATGAGTGTAATTATGGAAAAGAGATGAAATCATTGTGACATGCAGGGAAATTGCTCGTCATTTTCTCTTGTTGCCATAATGTTTTCAAAAGTAGTCTGCTTCAGAGGCGTTGAAATGCGTCTTTAAGTTGGAACGGGTTTATCAATTTGGTTTACTCTCTCTTTTCCTAGTACATGTATTAGTACAATTTTGAAAGGAAAAAAAAAATGTTTCTAATATATCTATGATTCTTTAGAGGTTGCTTCCCTTTTCTTGTACATGTATATATCTGTAAAAGTTGTAGATCTGTCATTTTACTCTGAAATTGTAGTGTATGTTTGTTAATACAGTAAAGCTTCTCAACTCTTTCCAACAAACAGGACCTTCTGATGCCTCTGCTACGGATGACTTTTGAAAACATTGTTACAAAAGAAGAAATTGCTCATAATGGACATTTTCTCATTTTGCAAAAATGTTTTCAACTCTCTCCTTTAATTATACTTTCATTAACATACATTTTTCATGTTTTTGCCAAGATGTTTTAAAGTCGTCTTGCTGCATATTTGTTGTATATCGGAAAGGATCAATAATGAAATAATTTCAATATATTCAAATACTACAAGCAGCGTGTAATAGATAGACCTTTTGCCATATCATGCTAATATACATGTATATGTCTGTTGTAATTTTTAACAGATCCTAATATAGAGTTTCCTAGTCATTATCCAGTGGGATGTTTACTGGGCTGTGTGGATGTGGTCGACTGTCTAGCACATGATGATTATGAAGAAAAGGTAAGTTCAGGGATAAAGTTAGTGTAACCCTTTCCCACACGCAGAAGCATTTTATAGCAGACTTTTGAAAACATTGCGACAAAAGGAGATGTTGCTCTAAACAATCAATTTCTCCTTTTTCCACAATGATTTTAATTTATTTCAGTAATTATGCCCTCATTTATAGAGATTTTTTTATATTTTTTCCTTATTGTTTTCAAGGTCGTCTGTTGCAGATTTGTTGTATGTGGGAAAAAGGTTTCCTAAGCTGGGCAATTCACATTCTGACTGTCAGATTATTTACCGTTTACCACATACAGACACTGTTTGACGACTTTTGAAAACACTGTGGCAAAAGGCGAAATTGCTTATAATGAGCATTTTCTCCTTTTGTCACAATGTTTAAAACTTATTCAATAATTGTCCTTTCATTTTTAGAGAGTTTACTAATTTTGACAAAGTGTGTTTCAAGTCGTCTGCTGCATATATCTTGTATGTGGGAGAGGATTAAGCTTTCTGTGCCAGAGTCCTTCTGGAGAGTTAGTTGGCATCTTGTCATTAGCATAGAGGTCGCGTCATTGTATGTAGTAATGTAAGCAAAAGGTTTTGAATTTGCCGAACATTCAACATGCTCTACTGCCCATTTGTGCTAAGATCAATAATAATTCACTATCACTAATAAGGCTGCACATTCAATCAGTTTCTTGTGATCAGAACTGTTACTCTTAAGCCACAAGAAAGGGCAAAAGACTGAATGGCTAAGAGGAAACAACCAGATCAGATTGAATTGAGATGAAATATGATCTGCATTTTTGGAAGTCAGAAAAGCATAGAGGTTGCTTTTCTGATGGCATGGCTATGCGGAGTCTAAATATTTCAGTTTCTTTTCCAGTCTTAATCAGAATTTCAAGGAAATTCAACAGTTACAAATTTGCTACTTTAAATCAGGATTTTGTTTTTGTGTGTCATCTTGTTATAATGTTATTTTTCAAAATGTTAATATTAATTGTTATTTTATTTCCAGTTCCCGGAGGGAGAGTCTGGTTCGCCGTTTGTGTTCATTTGTGAAAATCCTCAACACCTTGTTGTGAAATTTCCTATTAAGGGCAAACATAAACTTTGTAAGTATGCATTATTTTCATCTAATATCAATTTTTTTTGCATTGGCAGGGTTCCACTTAGCCCTTTCCTGCAAACACATTTTGATGCATCTTTAGCAGACAACTTTTAAAAACATTCTTGCAAAAGGAGAATTTGCTCATCATGAGCAATTTCTCTATTTGCCAACTCTATTTATTAATTATCTTTTAGTTTATATAGATTTTCCACATTTTCATTCAGATGATTTCAAGGTCATCTGCTACTGATTTGTTGTATCTGGGATAGGGTAAATGATCATTTCTCTGCCAATCTGTATGTCCATCTTTCAAGTTTAAAAATTGGTTTTATGCATTGATATTGAATGGGTATTGAACAAATGTTTTCCTTGGAAAACTCGAGTGGTCTTCTAAGCGGAAACAAAAACACATTTATGGGTTTTGGCACTAAGTGTTGGAAAAAGATTTGTTTCAACTGCATGTATTATTTCAGCAATGTCAACCATAGTTGGGTCTTACACCATTCGCAAACAGTGGAGGCTCTAGTGAGCTTTCACTGTTTGCCTGCATTAAGAAGAAAACTGATTGGTCATCTTGTCTATAACACTGAGAGCTATCAATCCCGTGGTTGTGGGTTTGAATCCTGGCCATTCATTCTTTATGGTGATTGAGAAAAGTTGTTTTAGCATTATTCCACTTCAAGCATTGAACTTATATTTTGTGTGGGCCTTTAAGAATCAGAGATTGCATATAGTTAGGAGAAGGTGCATGTGATTTGGTCACTCATCTGTACCCTTGTGCTCTTCCATGGCTTAGTGCAAAACAGAAAAACAGTTGTAACTGCATGTCTTTACAGCGTAAAGTAACAACTGTTTTGAACTGAGCAATCAAATTATTAGCATTACATATTTCAATATTAGTTTTATCTGCTTATTAGCACTGAAATTATACAATTGATAGTTCATATCTGCTCAGTTGAACTATAACTACAAAAATTTCATTTGAGTTAATCGTTGAAAATTTGAACTACTTTACAATTGGATTTTAATCGAATCATATTAACAAATACAAGACTCTTAAGAAAAAATACAAATATTTCTTATTGAGTTAATCTTTGTAAACATTGGAACTACTTTATGATAGATGTTAATCAGATTTTATCTAATGAAAAAATCCATGCCTAGGCAACTGCCCCCAAAAAAAATGTTTTTGGAGAACTTGTGCAAGAGAACAGGCTAAGGGATATAAAATATAAATACTTTTGAAAATGACGAATAAGTTTTAACCCTTTCCCACATACAGACACTTTCTGACTTCTCTGCAGCAGACAACTTTTGAAAACAATGTGGCCAATCCAGATGTTTTCAATTCTATTTAAATATTATTCTTTTAATTAACCCTTTCCAACAAACAATAAATCTGCAGCAGACGACTTTAAAGTTATCATGACTGAAATGCAGAAAAATCTATAACTGATTACCGGCATTGAATATATTTGAAATCATAGTGGCAAATGGAGAAGTTGCTCATTACATGTATTACCAATTTCTCCTTTTGTCAAAATGATTTCAAAAGACATTTGCTGCAGAGGCGCCAGAATGCATTTTGATGTGAGAAATGGTTTCATTATTATTCCTTATCTGTTGTCAAAGTTGTCTACTGCAAATTTCTTGTATGTGGGAAAGGGATAAGACCACTTTTTGGCTGACATGGTTTCTTTATGTTTATTTTGTAGATAAACTGGAATCTCAAATACACAAAGCGGCGAAGAAAGGACTAAGATAACCCAAGGTTACCCTAGGATGATTTATAAAACTGTGATAGTGTATTGGGATTCTTACACAGTGGGTTGGGCTTTCAGTGACATGTGTATATTACTTAACCCTTTTCCCACTTACAACAAATCTGCAGCAGATGACTATGAAAACATTCAGTCTAAACACTCTATACTAGTAAATTAATGTTCTATTATTGAATAGAATGGGAACCATTGTGGCTAAAAGAGAAATTACTTATTAACTCCTTTTGCCACAATTGTTTAAAAATTCGTCTGCTGCAGATGTGTCAAAAAGTGTCTGCAAGTGGGAAAGGGTAAAGTAAAAATGAAAAAAAATTGGAGATTCTTACGCAGTTGGGTTGTGCTTTCAGTCTTACATATATATATATATATCCTACTAATTCTTCACCCCATACCTTTGACTTTAGACTTCTTAAGAAGGTATCTTCTAAAATAATCATTGTAGGAAAAGCAGAAATTGCACAAACAATGTCCTGTTTTCTAGCAGTGTTTTCAACTTGATGTAAACCATTTTCAAATGCAGACACAGTTTGACACATAACGCAAGGCAACTTATGAAAATGATTTGTCAAAGGGAGAAAAATCTTTCATGATGATCAATTTCTTCTTTATGTCACAACTTTTCAGCATTTCCAATAATGTGCACAGATTGGTTCATTTATCTGCTGCAAATTTGTTGTTCATTGTATGTTGGAAATGGGGTCAAGACTATACTTTCACATTTCCTATCCTAAACAATTTATATCTGGATAATAAAGGTAATTTTACTGATAGATTAAAAAACAACAACATCAATTTGAAACATTACTGTTAATTTTAAATGTTAATGCTGCTCCGACTTCTTTTAATGAAGTAAAAACAAAGGCATAAATAGTGATCTGTAGCCTGGGTCCAATTCCACCAATTTTACTTAGCCTTGAGTTATGCTTTTAAAAACGCATATTTCATCATTTTTGTTTTCCCAATAAAAATGCCAACATATTTAATTTCTTAAAAAAAATTGTTAGTCAGCAAGGTAACTATTTATGTAAACTTAGTCACATACTTGAATGTATTCCACCATTCTTGCTTTACAAAATATTAGGGAAACAAAAATGATGAAATTTGCTTTTAAGTGTTTTAAAAGTATTACTTAGCTCCAAGTTATGTGTGTTAAATTAGACTCTGAGACTTTGCAATGGTCTTATGGACAGCTCTTGTCTACCAGATGGTTGGTCTGATTTCCAGGACCATTTTATCGACCCGATTTTTTTACCAGGCGGGTGATATGGTCTTAATGACTTCATCTATCATTTAGGATTGCCAATAGATGAGACATGTATCAACTCATTCCTTGTAATAGAAGATTTTATTTAACGTTTTTGGAAAAATATAACCACATTTTCCCTCTTTGTATTCATTTAAAAAAAACATTTTTGACAATTTCTCATTCACTTCAGTGATTGGTGTTTTCTGTGAACGTATTATTAACCCTGTCTTAGATGATTTCTGGCGCCACTGCAGCAGACAGCTTAATGAACAAATTCTCCTTTTGCCACAATGTTTCCAGCTCTATTTTATTACATGTATTATTCTTTCATTTACAGAGACTCCTATTTTTGCCTACATGTGTATGTGCTTTCAAAGTCCTCTGCTGCAGATTTGTTATATATGGGAAAGGGTTAAAAGACTAAAAGTACATGTATCTGGCTTGGTAAATGGATACATATTTTATTGAGACTTTAAATAATTCATGAAGTAAAGAAGAAGAAGAATTAAGGGACTTATTTGACTGTTGATTTGATAGCAAACTGTTGTTTAAGTGAAGCTGAATTATGTTAGTGAAGTAGATAATTTATGAGAAACAAAGTATTCATGTAAATTGAATGTATTGGTAATATTTATATTATCCCTTTTCATGAAGCAGACCTCATTAGATGCCTCTGTTACAGACGACATGTGAAAACATTGTAGGAAAACGAGAAGCTGCTTCTTATGAATTTCTCCGTTGATGCTCACTGTGTTCCAGAAGAGCTTGTGTCGTCACCCATCTTTGGTCTCGTTGTCCTGCTGGTACCGTGTTCCAGAAGAGCTTGTGTCGTCACCCATCTTTGGTCTCGTTGTCCTGCTGGTAACGTGTTCCAGAAGAGCTTGTGTCGTCACCCATCTTTGGTCTCTTTGTCCTGCTGGTACCGTGTTCCAGGAGAGCTTGTGTCGTCACCCATCTTTGGTCTCGTTGTCCTGTGGGGTGTAAGCAGAATGTTATTGCGAACATTATATTGGAGGAATGCTCTCTTGTTTTTCTATCCTATTATTTATAGGGTACCTTTTCAGATAGTATAGTATATCGCAATTTTTTCGACAAACAACAACTCTGCAGCAGACGACTTAGAAACCAAATTGGCAAAAAGCATGAAAAATCTCCGTTCATTAGAGTTAAATCATAAAATAATAGTAAATCTTTGTTGTAAAAGGAGGAACTATTCATTATGAGCAATTTCTCTTGTTGCAACAATGTACAATGTTTTAAAAAGGCGTCTGCTGAAGATGTGTCAGAAACCACCTGTACGAGGGAAATTTGTGACATAGCGTCTGTAACAATGATTGCTATCAATATAGGATTCGTGTGTTCGAACCATGGCTCGGCCATTAATTTGTTCGATTATCGCCAACAGATATTGTGACTAGCATCATTTGTCTTCCATCAATATACTTAATAATTTTTGTGGGAAGGTAGCCAGTTGTCTGGTAAGAATTTTGTTTCCAGCACAAGTGCAACGCAGCCAGGGAACATGCGTTGGGTGAACTGGTTGATGTGATATAACTGAAATACTGTTGTAAACAGTTTTTAACTCCAATCAAGACACACTATACATACATATAAGGAAAACGAACCCCACCCCTAGACGACCATATTTTTCAACGGATTAAAATAACTTGGAGGTAGATGGTCTCACCCAAGGTACATTGGTGCTTACGTATTTTCAAATCTGGCCAGTGTATTTATATATGAATATTGTTAGATGTTTTAACTATATATACATACAAGGAAGATAAGCCCGCCCCCTATTGGCAATGTTTATCAATGGATAGGAATTTCTACAATTTTGGTAGAACATTTGAACCCAAATATCTGTTTGTTTGGACAAGATTTTTCTTTTTACTTCACACATATATTTGGAAAACAAGGTCACCCACTTGCGGCTATGATTTTCATCGGATCGGAATAATTTGAACACTTTTTGTAGAGGGTCAACTAAGGAACATTTGTGCCAAATAATTTTCGAATTAGCCCAGTTCTTTTGGACAAGAAGTTTTTTGATGTTTTGGTATTTTACCCTGTTCTGATTCTGCAGCAATCAAAGTTCTACATGTTATTCAATCATTTGCACTTGAAAGAGGACTACATGTTCTTATAGAACATTCCTGTGATATTATTTTGAAATTGGTCTATTTGTTTTTAGCTCCACTGTCTGAAAGCCAGTCGAGTTTATGTCATGGCGAATTGTCTGTCATGTGTGCATGTCCGTGCGTAAACTTTTGGTTCAAACGACTTTTCTGAAAGTGTTGGCCCGATTTTCAAATAATTTGTAGAAATGTTCCTTGGGTGTCCTTCAAGCCATGTTGATTGGTTGAAAAACATGACCGCCAGAGGGCGAGGCTATTTTGCATTAAATGGCTAAAGTGAAAACTTCAAAACTATTCTCCTGAAATAAGGATGAAACTTCATAGGAAGCATCCTCCAAATGTCCTCTCCTAATTTCCTTCATTTTTTTTGGATCCATGCAGAATTCTGTTTTCCATGGCAACCAAACTAAAAAAGCTCTAACATTCTTCTTCTTCTGAACTTGTTGGCTGATTTTCAAATACATATAATTTTGTAAAAATGTTCCTAGGGTGACCCTCTATCAGATTCCTTTAAGCCATGTTGATTAGTCGAAAGCTATGGTCCCAGTGGGGCCGAGTTATTTTGCCTTATATGGCTAAAGTGAAAACGTTCTTCCATCAATATCTTCTCCTCAGTAACCAGTGGTTCAATTGGGATGAAACTTCACAGAAAAGTATCCTTGCAATGACCTCGCCAGAATTCCTTCCAATTTTTGGAATCCGTGCAGAATTCTGGTTTCCATGGCAACAAACCGAAAAAAACTTTAAAATTCTTCTTCTCTCAAACTGGTTGGCAGATTTTCAAATAACAAATATTCCTAGGATGACCCTCTATCAGATTCCTTCAAGCCATGATGTTTGTCAAAAATCATGGCCGCCTGGGGGAGGGCCTATTTTGCCTTATATGGCTATAGTGAAACCTTAAACCTTCTCCTCCGAAAGTGTCAGGCCAATTTTCAAATTAATTTGTGTCGAGTCCCGGTAGCGACGCGGGTTGTCAATCCAGGGGTTGTAAGTTCGAATCCCGGCTCGGGCAACTTTCTTTCCGACGTTTGACAAAAGTCTTGCGACATGCGTCAATCGTCTTCCACCAATGGGCTAAGTCTATGTGGAAAAGCAGCAAGTTGCTTGGGAAGATTGTTGTGTGGAGTACTTGTGTGCGAAAACAAGGAAACATGAGTAGGTGAACTGGCTGCCGTGATATGACTGAGAAATTGTTAAAAACGGCGTTAAACCCCAATCAATCAATCAAGCGGGGCTATTTTGCCTTTTATGGCTATAGTGAAAACTTTAAAAATCTTCTCCGAAAGTGTCTGACCGATTTTCAAATAAATTTGTAGAAATGTTCATAGGGTGTCCCTCTATCAGATTCCTCCAAGCCATGTTAATTTGTATGTAGAAAACTATGGCCACCAGGGGGCGGGGCTTATATGGCTAAAGTGAAGAAAACAATTCAGGTGAGGAATCCAGGGCCATCATGGCCCTCTTATTATTATCCCCTCGCGCGACGACGAGGGATCCGCCCGCACGTACGTGTCCAAACGACGTCGTCGATCCAGCGACAACATTTTTATCCGATGTTCATAAAACATCACACACATGTTCACTAGCATTGCTTCTTGTACAAGGTCGCGTTTTACCGACCTAGGTCAAAGGTCAAGGTCACAGTGACTATTTAATTATGTATGAAACGATGTCATCGCTCTAGTGGTCAAGGTCACAGTGACTATTTAATTATGTATGAAACGATGTCATCGCTCTAGTGGTCAAGGTCACAGTGACTATTTAATTATGTATGAAAGGATGTCATCGCTCTAGTGGTCAAGGTCACAGTGACTATTTAATTATGTATGAAACGATGTCATCGCTCTAGTGGTCAAGGTCACAGTGACTATTTAATTATGTATGAAACGATGTCATCGCTCTAGTGGTCAAGGTCACAGTGACTATTTAATTATGTATGAAACGATGTCATCGCTCTAGTGGTCAAGGTCACAGTGACTATTTAATTATGTATGAAACGATGTCATCGCTCTAGTGACTGGTTTTTTCCTTGTGTAAAGAAATTTGACACGCATGTTCACCATCATCGCCTCTTTTACGGGTTCGCGTTTCCTCGACCTAAGTCAAAGGTCAAAGTCACATAGAACATTTAAAAAGAGTAAAAAGATACGTCATCGCTCTAGCGACTTTGTTTCTTATTCTATTGTTATGAAACTAAACACACCTGTCCACCAACATCGCCTGCTGTACGAGTTCGCGATTCACTGGCAAACTCCACAGTTACTACATGTACTATACTTCTGTGCCATATGGAACACTGCGAGGGGAGTTGGAGATGCTCTTCTTTTGAGAGGTTGTTTGGTTGTTTGTAGGAAATTGTGAACGTACAAAACAGACGCCGGATGGTGAGGGTTCGCAAAAGCTCATCCCGTACTTCGCGCTCAGGTGAGTTAAAAAGCCGAAATATAGTAAAAAAAAAAAAGTTCCTTTAACAAAAACTCGCTTCTTCATAATTGGCTCCAGTCATAAATAACGATAACTATAGATAAAATTCGTTCCCGCTTGCATCATCAAAGCATGAAAATAAACTGGAGCTTGATCAGGCGTGAAATGTCAAACCTATCATAACACACTGGGAAGAGGAGCACGAGTACATTTCGATTAATTGAAACAATCGTGTTTGATGATACAACCATTAATTATTCTGTGCCATCGCAAAATCTATAAACCTTTCCCCTTGCTGACGCTCTGCAGCAAACGAAATATTTTTTGTCAAAATACAAATTGCTCACAGAGTAATTGATCCTTTAGTCTCAATGTTTTTAACCCCATTCAATTAGTTTATAGAGAGTTTCAATATCTTTACTTGGATGATTTCAAAGACGACTGTCTGAGTTTCTTTTGTTTTTTGGCTGAGGGATAACGGGGTTTCCCTGTTCGCTATCCCGTCGTTCACGCATCCAGGATGCCGATGGAAAAAGTTAATGACTAAAAACCGATTGTATAAATATATTATATTGATTGGAGTTTAGCGCCGCTTTCAGCCCTTTTTCAGTCGTATCACGGTTGTCAGTTCACATACACATGTGTTTCATGGATTATCACACTAGTCTTCTAAAGCAACAAGATTCTGATCCACATAGATCGTAAACCCCTTTGTGGAATGACGTTTGTTACATGGAGTATTTTGTCAAACGTCGGAAAAAATGTTTGCTGGGCTGGGAATCGAACTCACAAACCCTGGATTAACAGCCCGCGTAGCTACCGACTGAGGTTTCCGGAACTTTGCGGACTGGAAAAAGATTCAACTTGATAGTAATTGCCATCCATTTTGTTTGACCTAACACAATTTGTATTTCAAACTGTTGGACATGAACAAGACTTCGATTAGCATAAAAAGACAAATGACGATATTTTTTTTAGACATTACGTTAAAAATTAATCAATCAAATACCATTCATTAAAAGACACCCAATCATGTTTCAACCCCGTTATGTCAAAATGATCTTCAACTTCTCCAATCTGTTTCCAGCTTGACGTTGATTGATTGATTAATTGGGGTTTAACGCCGTTTTTAACAATTTCTCAGTTATATCACGGCGGCCAGTTCACCTACTCATGCATTTCCTGGTGTTCTCACACCAGTACTCCACACAACAATCTTCCCAAGCAACTGGCTACTTTTCCACATAGACTTGGCCCATTGGTGAAAGACGCATGTCGCATTGACTTTTGTCAATCGTCGGAAAGAAAGTTGGCCAAGCCGGGATTCGAACTCACAACCCCTGGATTGACAGCCCGCGTCGCTACCGACTGAGCTACCGGGGCTCGGCCCAGCTTGACGTACATTCGTTGATTGTTAGGTGGTTTACGCCGATGTTAACACGTTTTCAGTTATATCATGGCGTTTCCTGCGGAAGTATATTTATTTCATGGCGTTTTCGAGGGTAAGTAACCAGTACTACTGGTCCATTTAACCTGACACCAGTCGGTCAGTCGTAATGCTAACCCCGCAATCCTGAGCGACAAGGAGGGCGCAGCCATTACTACCATTTATAAAACTGGTATGATCGGCCGGGGATCGATCTCGCAACCTCCCGCACTTGAGGCGGACGCTCTACCACTACACCATCGAGGCGGTCGACGTACATTCGTACAACTATTCAAAATGCTATAATTCTTTTACTTTGTATCCTTTACTAGATTAAGTGTTTCGTGTTTTACACCGCTTTCAACAATATTACATTTATTTCACACGGCGTTTCGTGTGTAATTAACCAGTACCACGGGTCCATTTATCATGACACCAACGAATAACTCCACAAGGAGGCCAGCGCAATTACTTCCGTTTTTAAAGTATGGTATGACACGACCGGGGATCGAACACGCACCTGAAGCTGGACGCCCTAACACTTCGCCATGGGGGCGGTTACTAGAATAAAGAAGGCCCACGAAAATCGACATTCTTAGGTTTATACAAGATTGTAAACCTTCACATAGTCTTCTTGTAGCCAGGCTGGTCATTTTTCGAAAAAGCTTCTAGAATGTTTGAATGATGAACAGTGGAGATCCTGATCAATACCGGAAGGTTGATGTTAGCCAAGGCATGTGTGATGATTGTTTAGGGTTTTACACCGTTTTCAACAATGTTTCAGTTATAGCACCGGCATCTCCTGGGTAAGTTACCAGTACTACTGGTCCTTTTATCCTGAGCGCCAAGGAGGTCAGCCATTTCTACAAGTCTTTGGTATGCCCGACGGGGGATCGAACCCACGGCCTCCTAAAACTGAGGTGGACGCTCTACAATTCATGTTTGAACAACGAGGTCATTGCTCTGGTGAAATCACATGCGAATTATACGCCTACCCAAATGCGTCGGTGTTAACAACCCAGTCTTCTATCATTCAAACTCTTATTATTATTTTAATTATTCAATTAACTCTTTCAGCGCCGAATTGTTTAAAGTAGACTCTTCCATGTTTAAAATCGGGCGTCTCCATTTCTCATGTAATAAAAGTTGGGACTATTTTGATAACCAAATGGCAAACAATGCTGATTTCAGGTGAGACAGCTCGTCACGAGCTGACTCACCTGAATCAGTATTGTTTGCAAAAAGCTAAATTTTGCCTTTGGCGCTGAAAGAGTTAAGAACAGGAATAAGTTTGTAATGGTTGGTGACATTTATATATGAAGGAATCCGGCTTTCTCGTCGGCCGGGGTTCCATTATAAAATGATTGACAGATGGATATCTGTGTAATGTGATTAATTCGGATTTGGGATGTCCACTTGTTTGGAAATGTCGGCATGAATAACGACTTAAAAATTCCCCCGTTTAAATAATTTTTCATTTAGAAATGGAGAAATTGTGTATCGACTTTTTGTCTCGTTATAATGGAGATCTGTAGTTTTTGTCATTAAACATCACAAGCATTCTAAACCAACAATATGTAATCAAGTTTTACATGTTATATGAAGATTTTCAAGTCTTCTTCTCGATTATACTCTCAGGAAAATATGCGACGTATGTTTGGGAATTTGGGTCCCTTTACAATATACGTTATCTAGCTTTGTAAGTTGTTTCTTTCCAACATGTTGACTCATTGTGAGTTCTATGTAGCAGAATGCTTTGGAAAACTGCGTGACGACAGCAGAAGTTTTTCATAATGACCAATTTCTCCTTTGGCCAATCTATTATCGACTCTATTAAATAATTAATATTTATTTATAGAGATATTCCTTATTATTGGCTGATTGTTTTTCAAGTCTGATGCAGATTGGTTGTATGTTGGAAAGGGTGAAACTTGTTTGAAATATAGAAATATTATAAAAAAAATGTCCCTGCAATATAATTGAATTTCTGTTTAAATGTTAACTTTCAGTCTGATAGAGACGAGAATGACATTCCTACGACAACGTGGAAACGGGGAGATTTGCTTATTTTACTTTTCACAGAATGAAGTCAGCTATAGATCAAACGAATTTTACTAATCCTCATCTGGGACAACTAATATAGTATTAGTGGTCCCAGTCCTCATGTAGAACAAGACAAACGTAATGGAACGTTATTGAGTCCTCCGCGTTGCCTGGCATTGACTGCGTTATGTTCTATACGTTATGGAGTGTCGTGCGTTTCATGTCATTAATTGTGTTAGTTTTGTCTGCATTATGGAGGTCCACGCGCTGCATGTCAACTTCTCCGTTTCTTCGTATACGTCACTGACTGCGTTATTTGTTTGTATGCGTTGTGGAGTTTCATATGTCAACAGCCATTAACTGCGTTTTGTTTGTCTATGCATTATTGGTCTTTGTTTAAGCATATAAAGCATTCATGATCAATTTAGTAAAAAGTTTCGATACAAACAAGGTTGCACATATATATATATATATATATGCATACACGTCCCGGTCTTCAGTGTACACACACACACACACAAGTAGGTTTTATAAACTAAGATGTTGGTGTTTTTCGAGCATTTGTGCGTCAGACAATTAGATGTTATGGGAAAAGGAGAAGAGGATCATTATGAGCAACTTCTCTTCATCCCACATTGCACAATGTTTTTCAAAATACATTTGCTGTAGATGTGTCAAACGCTGTCTGTAAACACGCTTTGTTAGATGGTATGCGTTGTATTTAACTCCACGCGTTGCCCGTCATTGAATACGTTATTTTGTTACTATACGAGTTCCATTGTTACCTGTTATTGACTACGTTATTTTTTCTATACGTAATTGAGTTCCATACGTTGCCTGTCATTGACTTCGTTCTACTCCCCATGATACGTTATTTTATTCCACTCGCAGCCTGATATTGACTGCGTTATTGTTTTCTATATGTAATTGAGTTTCATGCGAAGCATGTCGTTGACTACGTTATTATTGTTTATACGTTACGGATTTCCATGTGTTATCTGTCATTGACTGCATTATAATTGTTTATACGTTACGGATTTCCATGTGTTACCTGTCATTGACTGCGTTATTATTGTTTATACGTTACGGATTTGCATGTGTTATCTGTCATTGACTGCGTTATTATTGTTTATACGTTACGGATTTTCATGTGTTACCTGTCATTGACTGCGTTGTTATTGTTTATACGTTACGGATTTCCATATGTTACCTGTCATTGACTACGTTGTTATTGTTTATACGTTACGGATTTCCATGTGTTAACTGTCAAGGTTACGGATTTATATGTGTTACCTGTCATTGACTACGTTTTTATTGTTTATACGTTATGTATTTCCATGTGTTACCTGTAATTGACTACGTTATTATTGCTATACGTTACGGATTTCCATGTGTTACCTGTCATTAACTACGTTATTATTGCAAGACGTTACGGATTTCGTGTTATCTTTCATTGACTACGTTATTTTTGCTACACGTTACGGATTTCCATGTGTTACCTATCATTGACTACGTTTTTTTGCTACACGTTACGCATTTCCATGTGTTACCTGTCATGGTTACGGATTTCCATGTGTTACATGTCATTGACTACGTTATTATTGTATATACGTACATATTTCCATGTTTTACCTTTCATTGACTACGTTTTTTCTGCTACACGTTACGGATTTCCATGTGTTACCTATCATTGACTACGTTATTATTGTTTATACGTTACGGATTTCCATGTGTTACCTGTCATTGACTACGTTTTCTTTGCTACACGTTACGGATGTCCATGTGTTACCTATAATTGACTACGTTATTATTGTTTATACGTTACGGATTTCCCTGTGTTACCTGTCATTTATTACGTTTTCTTTGCTACACGTTAAGGATTTCCATGTGTTACCTGTGATTGACTGCGTTATTATTGTTTATACGTTACGGATTTCCCTGTGTTACCTGTCATTGACTACGTTATTATTGTTTATACGTTACGGTTTTCCATGTGTTACCTGTAATTGACTACGTTATTATTGCTATACGTTACGGATTCCCATATGTTACCTGTCATTAACTACGTTATTATTGTATATACTTACGGATTTCCATGTGTTACCTTTCATTGACTGCGTTATTATTATTTATACGATACGGATTTCCATGTGTTACCTGTCATTGACTACGTTTTTTTTGCTATACGTTATTGTTTTCCACGCTATCCGGTCATTACTACGTTATTAGATTTTATAAATTATGGAATACCACGCGTTTCCGGTTATTGACTACGTTATTGTTTCTATAAAATATTGAGTTCTATTTGTTACCTGTCATTGATTGCTTCATTTTAATTTCATACGTTATGCATTCCACGCGTTTCTTGTCATTAAATGCGTTATAAGTTTCTATATGTTGTGGGTTTCCACACGTAGCCTGTCATTGACTGCGTTATTCTGTTCTTTACGTTATTGAGTTTCTCACGTACACTGGCATTGACTGCGTTATTCTTTTCGATACGTAATGGACCTCCACGCATAATCTATCAGAAATAGAATTTCCGAGCCGAAAAAAAGAAAACACACAAAAAAGCAAGACATCCAGGAAAGATAAATAATGAGCAGCGCTAAAGGAAACATAAAGCAACATGATATTTCAGACCAGCGTAGATCCAGATCAAGATAAAAGATACAATATATTTATTTCGCAATTTAGGCCACCGGCACATTATACGGTGATTTTCCAGAGACATTCATTCCCTCATATAAACGCTTTCTGAAAAACATAGTGACAAAAGAAGAAATTGCTCAAAACGAGCAATTTCTCCTTTTGCCACATTGTTTTTCCACTTTTAGTCATTGGTTATCCATTCAATTATAGAGATTTTCTTTGACAAATTATGTTCAAAGTCGTCTGCTGCATAATTGTTGTATGAGGGTAGGGTTAATAAGTCATCTGCTGCAGAATTGTTGTATGAGGGAAAGGGTGTGTTTATATGTCTCTGGATTTTCACACCTCCCGCTTTTTCACTTACAACGAAACTGCAGCAAACTACTAGAAACAAATGTTAAAAGGAACCGTCTATATACGAAGTATTACAATATAATAGAGTTGAAGATATTGGAGCAAAGAGAGAAATTAATATTTTTGAGTAATCCTCCATTTGACCTAATGTTCTAATGTTTACAAAAGTCGTCTGCTGCAGAGGCGTCTGTTTATTTATTTATTGGGGTTTTACGCCGCTTTCAACATTATTTCAGTTATATCACGGCGAAGGTTCACTTATTCATGATCCCTGGGTAAACAAACCAGTACTAGGCTAGAAAATGTGCCTTACCCAAGGGCACTACACCATGACCGTAGTGCCGCGATTGGGGATTGAACCCGGGAGCAGGGGCGTCTGTCTGTGGGAAAGGGTTAGCAAGCACTAAGGTAGATTTTCGTAGAAAAAAATCTCGAATATTTAATACAGTGAAGGATTAAACTTTCACCGAATGAACTTCATCGTCAAATGTTTTCAAGAATGTCTTCATTCCCTTAAATAAATTGATACCCCCTGTATATTGCCCAATAACATGGGAGTGAACACCAAATCAAGGAACCTTCCCTGGTGCGGTGAGGTCGTAAGAATAACACATGTCGTGTAAATCAGGCGGTGTCTGACAGGACCAGGCCGGATTAGCAATTAAGTCAGTGGAAATTAAAATTTACTTTTAAACAAATGGAACTCGGACCAAATGTCACAGATCTTGATTTAAACATTTTCCCTCTTATATATTTGTTTTCTGGCGATGCTACAGAAGACTACATAAACTAAACGTGACTAAGATAAAAAACACTTTGGGATATTTAACCGATGTTAACATCCCTTTCGATCTTACAGACGATTTCTGACGCCTGTGCAGAAGACGAGCTTTGAAAAAAAATGTAACAAAGGGATGTTGAGCAATTTCTCACACTGCTTTGAACTTTATTCAATAATATATTCACTTACAAAGATTTGTCACAATTTTGTCCAGATGCCTTCTAAGTCGTCTACCGTAGATGTGTTATATGTGCGAACGGGATGGATTGGGCGTGATTAACTTCTTGTCTTTTAAAGGTCAAGAAGAAACGTCCGGGTGTGTTTTAGTTTAAACTTATTTATTTTACACCGATTAGTAAACTAGATTTTAGCTTATATTAATCACGCTCGATGTCTGCTTCCCGGGGACTTAACTCTTTCAGCGCCAAAGGCAATAATGAGATTTTTGCAAACAATGCAGATTCAGGTGAGTCAGCTCGTAACTGTTTTTACAGTTATCGAAATAGTCCAAACTTTTATTACACGAGAAATGGAGACGCCCGATTTTGAACATGGAAGAGTCTTCTTTTTAATCAATTCGGCGCTGAAAGAGTTACCCACTCGCGCCTTTTATGGGGGAAAAATCACAAAGGCCAGAACCCGTTTATCACCTTTGGTACGAGAGGCCGACGTTTGATACCTCTGTACCACTGTCTTCCACACAAGCCACGGACAAATCTGCCGTCCATGCAGGTGTTTTAATTACAACACGAAACTATTGGACTTGCAGAGGTGTGTGAACAAATCGCAACTGTGTCGTGCTGCAATTTTTTTAAATTTATTTATTTATTTATTTATTGGGGTTTTACGCCGCTTTCAACAATATTTCAGTTATATCACGTCGACAGTTCACTTATTCATGATCCCTGGGTAAACAAACCAGTACTAGGCTAGAAAATGTGCCTTGCCCAAGGGCACTCCACCATGACCGTAGTGCCGCGACTGGGGATCGAACCGGGGACACCCGGTTTCGAAATCCCCGACGCTAACCACTCGACCACAACGGATTCCTCAAAACATTTCAAAAGACCCTGTTAAAATCACTTTTGTAGCAGGAGAAAAGAGTGCTATGAAAACACCAAAAGGGAGCATAGGGATATATGGTATCTGCTTTCAAGATAGCGCTGCAAAACCGTCCAGCTATTCGTCTATGAAAATACCAAGAGATTTGCAGCGAAAGAAAAAAAGGACATTTAAGTTTCGTTGCATGGCAATCTGGAAGACTTTTTTTTCCGTGCTGCATTTGCGTAATAATTCTTCCCAGAAAACACTGAAGACTTTTATCAAGAGACACGGAGATATGGAATTTCGCAATTCAATAGTTATACTTTCATTTAGAGAGAGGTTCAATGTTTTTGAGACAGATGTGTTGTATGTGGGAAAGGGTTAACCAGACGGACGTTCCCATCGAACTCGTTTCTCACTGACGGTTCCCATAAGAATCATTCATGCGTAAGTCATGCGTAATTTGTAAGTTTAACCCTTTCCCTCATATAGACGCTTTCTGACGCCTCTGCAGCAGACTGCTTTTTGAAAACATAGTGACAAAAGAAGAAATTGCTCAAAACGAGCAATTTCTTCTTTTGCCACAATGTTTTCCACTTTAAGTCATAGGTTATCCATTCAATTACAGAGATTTTCTTTTTTTTTGACAAAATATGTTCAAAGTCGTCTGCTGCAGAATTGTCGTATGAGGGAAAGGGTTAGGATATATCGAATTTGTAGAACAGGGGGAGGAAATCGGCGATCGAAACACTAAATCGGGATATTCAGGGGCGTAGCTTTGCAATAATCAATGTGTAGGCCGTCTCCTGAGAAAATCAACATCGTGGACTCTGCGTAAAGTATCGACCCGGATCAGCCTAGGCATGCCACACAGGCCTACCCGGATAGACACTTTTCGCCTCCTGTGGATTTTCTGTTTCAGGATTAACTACTCTATACATCTATCCCCCCCTAAGACGGAATGTGTCGGCCGGATCAGTCTGCGCGGACAGCGCAGGCTGATCTGGTCGATACATTACGCAGATGTCCATCGCCGCAGCTGCATTTTGGGCATTTTGAGAAAAAATGTGTAGTCACGTGCCTAAAGTGCCTAAAGGGAGCTACGCCCCGGATATTTACCGGCTTCGGTAATTTAAATAGGTTTTTCACCCCTGACAAAGTTCGCTAACTTACTTAGAAAATTGGATTCCGTATTAGAAAAACATGGCGGATTTCATGATTTAGCGAACTAATTATTCGTTCTGTTCTTAGATTCTTTCTATAAAGGTGAAAGGTCTGGACAAAACTATCGAATATTGACAACAAAACATTATATAAAGTTTTGAAACAGAGTCAGAATCATCATGGAAAAGTCATCTTTTTACAACATCATCTACTGAATTGGTGTCAAACTTTTCTTTAATATGAAAAAGAGTTTAGCTACATCGATTATATAAATAAAAACTGTCTGAAAATTAGCTGATAATTAGTTTTACAACGGAAGAAGGAATGCATCTCTACCCAATGATCCAATTTATAATTGAAGAAGTTGAAATCACGAAAAACATTAATTATGAAAATAGTGAAAATAGAAAATCAGATTACCCCTTTCACTCATACAGACGTTTTCTGGCGCCTCCGAATCAGACGACTTTAGAAAACATTGTGCCAGAATGAGAAATTGCAAAAAAAAAAGGCACCTTCTACTTTTGTTTCAATGTTTTCAACTTCATTTATGAATTGTTCTGGTATAAAATCAAGTCAGTTATAAAATGATGTCAAGAAAGCAGCGCATTATGAGCAATCGGAACTGCTGGTTCGCTGTTTTCAAGAGATAGGTCAGTTCCAAGAAAGTGTTCGAGTTAATCGACCTATTCGACTTTCCACGTGTTCGAGTTATCGCGAGACCGCTGTACGTCCACGACTAGTCACAACTGGATCTTGGATAAAGGCTGTGTCGCCGTGATACAACTGTAATAGTGTTGGAAAAGCCTGCCTCTGTAGTAGACGACTTTTGAAAACATTGTGACAAAAGAAGACTAGGTTAAAAAATTAACCTTTTACCTCATATAGACGCTTTCTGACGCCTCTGCAGCAGACAGCTTTTTGAAAACATAGTGACAAAAGAAGAAATTGCTCAAAACGAGCAATTTCTCCTTTGGCCACAATGTTTTCCACTTTTAGTCATAGGTTATCTATTCAATTATAGAGATTTTCTATGTTTTAACAAAATATGTTCAAAGTCGTCTGCTGCAGAATTGTCGTATGAGGGAAAGGGTTAAACATTCATTTATAGAAAGTTTTCATTCTTTTGCCTAGATGTTTTCAAGGTCTGCTGCTGTAGATTTGTTGTATGTGGGAATTGGTTAACTCACAAACAGAACACTGATACGAAGTTCCCTGTAGATTTGTTGTATGTGGGTATTGGTTAACTTCCAAACAGAACAATGATATGAAGTGCATTGTAGATTTGTTATATGTGGGAATTGGTTAACTCACAAACAGAACACTGATACGAAGTTCACTGTAGATTTGTTGTATGTGGGAATTGGTTAACTCACAAACAGGATATGAAGTTCCCTGTAGATTTGTTATATGTGGGAATTGGTTAACTCACAAACAGAACACTGATACGAAGTTCCCTGTAGATTTGTTGTATGTGGGTATTGGTTAACTTCCAAACAGAACAATGATATGAAGTGCCTTGTAGATTTGTTATATGTGGGAATTGGTTAACTCACAAACAGAACACTGATACGAAGTTCCCTGTAGATTTGTTGTATGTGGGAATTGGTTAACTCACACACAGGATATGAAGTTCCCTGTAGATTTGTTGTATGTGGGAATTGGTTAACTCACAAACAGAACACTGATATGAAGTTCCCTGTAGATTTGTTGTATGTGGGAATTGGTTAACTCACAAACAGAACACTGATATGAAGTTCCCTGCAGATTTGTTGTATGTGGGAATTGGTTGAAGCACAATAAAAGGAAATAAACAAAATAATGATATGAAATTCCCAATGGTTAGTTGGAACGTCCTCCCCGACCTATCTCAATCCGGGCTTCTGAGTTCGAATTCCAGCTCGGCCAACATTCTTTCTGACATTTGATAAAAGTCAATGCGACAAGCGCCATTCGTCTTCCACCAATGGGCAAACAGTCTGTGTGGAAAAGCAGACAGTTACTTGGGAAGTTTGTTGTGTGGATTACTGGTGTGGGGAAGCCGAGAAACGCATTTGTTAGTGAACTGGCTGCCGTGATATGACTGAAAAAATGTTGAAAACGGCTTAAAACCCGAACCAATCGAGTAAGCTCCCCGAGAGGTGGAATGTTGTACACTACTGTATGGAGATATAACTAACAGAAAGGAAGCTGTTAGCTGAATCCACCAATCAAAATATAGCTTTTTATTATATGCCTGTACATTTTCCGGTGGAAATACATGCAGATTGACATGCGCAAATACACCACGACAGATTAAAATTCCGTATCTACATGCGGTGTAAATACAAGAGTGTGACGTCAGACAGTGCGCGGAATACTTTCAGCGAGGTATCCCCAATAAACAATGTATTGAATCTGTATATTTAATAGTTTTTTCGCTCTTCATAGATCGTAGGTATATAATAAAAGGAATATTACGTTGCGGGAGCGATAAATGGGTACGTATTGCACGACTCGTAGCGTGGGAAAATCCATATCTTACTCGACCTTCGGTCTCGTAAGATATCGATTTTTCCACGCTACTTGTCGTGCAATACAAACCCTTTTATCGCTCCCGCAACGTAATATTCCGTATTTACTAGCTCACGCTCTAAATACATCCATGGTGTCTTTTCCCTCTCCGGTCATACATTAACCCTTTCCCACTCGCAACAAATCTGCAGCATACGACTTAAACTACATCTAGTTTAGTATATAGAATATCTCTTTAAATGAAGGTGTAATTACTGAAATAAGTAGAAAATATTTTGGCAAAATGAGGAAGTGCTCATTATGAGCAATTTCTCCTTTTGTCACAATGTTTTTAAAAGTCGTCTGATGCAGAGGCGTCAAAAAAGAGTATGTATGTAGAAGAGGGTTAAACATGGGACACGTAGATGTGGATTTGTAATGCAATTCGTCTCGCGTGCTGGTGTCAGGATGACCTACCAGTAATACCGCTAATTATATAGATAAAACATTGTTGAAAGCGACGTAAAACACACCATCAAAACACACGAACAATGACATGAGTATCAAATGTTTTATTTCAAGAAAGATGTTATTACATTATTTACATACACTCTTCTACACAAACACTGGTCAAGTATCTACACGCAAACTAAACCCGCTCCCACATATAACACATCTGCAGCAAACGAATTTGGAATAATCTATTTAAAAAAATATGGAAACATGATCTAAATGAACGTAATTGAATATAGTTGAAAACATTGCGTTTCTCATTATGAGTAATTTCTTCTTTTACCACAATCTTTTCAAACGTCGTCTGCTGCAGAGGCGTCAGAAAGCGTCTGTATGTAGGAACGGGTAATAAATAAATTATTGGGCCAAGCCAGACGAATTTAAGTCTTCTTCCATATATGCAAACAGCGAAGATCCGAAAGGGTATGAACAACCTCAACCTGCCCCTGCGAGTAAACACACATATGACGAAAGGGTATGTGCATATGAACAACCTCAACCTGCCTATGCGAGTACACACAGCATTTGACTATATATTGGCTAAGTTCATGACGAACTCAAGGAGGGTAGGGTCAGGGGGCACGTGTATCGATGGCGCATGCGCAGACACTTGGTTCTCGTGAACTCACATCTCCTATCTGGAGTCAAAATTCAAAATGGAAGCCTCCGTGTTGTATCCACTTATTTCACAATCGACACCAGAAACCTCGTTTACTTGTTGTCTAAATTACGGATCACAATTATTTGCAAGGCCCAATTAAACAAATCCTTATTTACTCTGCTCGTATTTTTGGATTATTTACACACCAGCATCAATAATTGCCACCCTCCGCCATTTTGGAACTCTTCTAACTCTCGCTTGAAGCAGGGTTGCAAATAGTCGGGGTCAGAAGTTCATATGACGTCACTATGGTTAAAACTCTTGCCATTCATGAGGAACTCGTGTAACTCTAGTCGGAACTCGGGTTCGTCGTGAACTTAGCCATTGACAATATATATATAGTCAAATGCTATTTTTAGATTTTAAACGAGACTGGCACCTGTAATCTATAATTGTTTTATGCCAACTCAGCGTTATTTGATACCCACTGAGACGAAACAGGACACTCCAAGAACACGATTGTATCCAAAAATAACTTTAAATGGACACGCATGGACATATCTCTTTCAATCCATTATTATTATTTATAATCTTGCTAAATATATCCAGGACGCTATGTCAATTAGAAAAAGAATACTCTTGATGATGTTGCTGTTTCTGAAATGTTTATTATCGTTGAATTGTTTTTATTTGTATGTATTCATGTCTTACATCTGACTTTGTCATATACTAGTTTTGTAAATGGCCAAAGGCAGAGATGATGCTGATTGCAAAAATAAATTTGAAACTTAAAACTAGTAATTTTATTTTCAGTGTGTTATGATTGTTTTATGCAGAGTTTTACTACTAGCGTTAGTTTTAACCCTTTCCGTCATATAGACGCTTTCTGACGCCTCTGCAGCAGACGGGTTTTTGAAAACATAGTGACAAAAGAAGAAATTGCTCAAATCACGCAATTTCTCATTTTGCCACAATCTTTACCATTTTTAGTCATAGGTTATCCATTCAATTATTGAGATTTTCTAGTTTTTGACAAAATATGATCAAAGTCGTCTGCTGCAGAATTGTCGTATGAGGGAAAGAGTTAGCAATTCAAACATGTACTGTAATGAACATGACATAATGGAGTTAATTATTGATAGATCGCATTATTTCCTCTGCTTATTAACTCGGATGCCCTTCACGGGAGACTACTTTTGTAAACATTGTGCGTTTTAAAAGGGAGACTACTTTCGTAAACATTGTGTATTTTAAAAGGGAGACTACTTTCTTAAACATTGTGTGTTTTAAAAGCAGTTGATTCTGAATTAACACTGTCACATTTGCGATAGTTACACAACTGAATGTATGTAATACTAATTGAGTAGTGGAATGCAAACGGAGAGGGCCTTATTATATATTATATATGACATTAAGCTCAGGTGCCAGTCTCGTTTAAGATCTAAAAATAGCAGTTGACTATATGTTGTCAATATAAAAAATGCTATTTTTAGATTCGAAACGAGACTGGCACCTTTGACATTAAGGGTATATTTAGAGCACAGGCGTCTGATTTTTTTCAGATAAGAACATTTGGAGAACATTCCACACAAGATCGTGTTAAGCTACTACAAATATGGTTGATATACATGTATTTATACGTCTCTGTATACAATAATAATAATAATGCTTGTATTCTTTTCGTTTGAGAATATTTAGAGAAAATCCACACACTGGAACATGTTACTATAAAAAAGCTTCTCTATATCGAGGGCTTGGTGTGAAACGGTTGTAACTAAAAACCTATTTTGAAAACCCGGGTTTAGGGGCGATTTTGACCCCTTTGTAAACAATGCAAATTTAGGTGCCATTGCTCAGAACGAGCAATGACACCTAAATTTCCATTGTTTACCAAGACAAAAATGATTTAACGCTTTATGGCGAGGTGATTAACCTTGGTAAAAATTATAGCAATTTTTAGTTACAACCGTTTCACGCCAAGCCCTCGATATGGTTCATATACTATAATAATAATGACAAGTTGTTTAGGTTTTTTTAGGGGGTTGTAAGCCGAATTCACCAATCCATTTACAGCTTTTAACAAGCGCGTGCGCGAGTGTGCGGTGGATTATGTAAATCAGAGGGGCGTGTTCAGATCGCCGCTAAAACACCGAGCACGCTCGCCGAAAAAAACAGGTCAAAATACATATTTAGACAAGCTCTCGCCAAGCGTTCGACATATGAGGACAATCTGAATACACCTCTATGGAACGCCTTTACTGTCTTGTGGTGACTTGTTTGCTTATATACGGTAGATGTTTCATTATATGCAGTAGATATTTTATTATATGCAGTAGATAATTCATGATGTGTGGTACTTTCTTCTTTATACGCTGTACTGTATTGGTTATATGTAGTGCAACTCTTCTTATATGTGGTGGTACTGTCTTTATATGTAGTGCATTCGAATTTGTGTGCGGTACAAAGACCAATATATGCAGTATATTTATTATTGTGTGTAGTAGATAACACATGCGATTTCCTTATATGCTGTGCTTCCATCATTATATGCGATAGTATTTTCTTTATATGCGGTAGTTTCGTCATTATGATGAGATGGTTCGGATATTTCCGAACAATACCGATTATTGCCGGATTAAAACGAATCCGGATGTTTCGTACGAGTAAATCTAGTGCACTGAGACAGTTTAAATGCAAACACAGCACATACTGTGAGATCTACAGTGTATATAAACGAAAGTACGATATATGATGTTATTTGCACTGCATATAAGGAAAAAAGCACCACACATAATGGACACAGTGACTACTTCATATATTTAAGTTTGCACATCATATAATGTAAAAAGCACACACAATAACAAATCTACTGCATATATTGGTTTTTAAACCGCACACAAATTTGAATGCGCTGCATATAACGAGAATACCACCACATATAAGAAAAGTTGCACTACATATAACCAATACATATATTTATACATGTTTTAGGCAAAATCAAATGGGGCTATACGTTTATTAGATTATGAGTCAGGAGTTTACATGTTTGACTATACACATTATATAGACGAACAGTGCTGGCTCGGATGTAACTGTATGTAATTACAGGTTCACGCCAGTCTTTACTGTTCTCATTTGCATCAAAGACCATGTCGCCTGACGCAGCGAAAAAAAGAATCAACATGAAAATCATTACGCTGTCACGCATTGGCTCTGCATCATTTAAGTTATACACGATTTTTTGTATACATGCTGACACATTAGAAGTTAAAGCTTTATTAATTCATCTTCAATATATATAACGTTTAACGTTCTATCTGGCAAAATAAACATACATTGTCTATTATATGTTATTTTAACATTATAAACTCTCTTTCAATATTTTCAAGCATACATAATGAGGCCAAACAATCAAACTGTCTGAAATTGAATAGGCAACCTTAAGCGGTAATCGACAGATGGAAGTTTTAAATGAACAACCTTAAGCGGTAACCGACAGATGGAAGTATTAAATGGACAACCGTTACGTTCCGATATTCGAAAGTATTGAATCGGCAATTTTTCACGATAACAGGCATCGGATGAATTGAACCGGCAATCTTTCACGATAACAGGCATTCGAAAGTATGTAATTAAATTAAATGGACGATATATTCGGAAGATTTAATAGCGACCTTACACGAAAAGAGGCGCTCGGAAATATTAAATGAACGACCTAACACGATAACCGAAAATCGGAAGTACTGAATTGGCAATCGTGCACGATAATCGACTTTTAGAAGTATTAAACCGACACTCTTACACGATTACCGACAATCGGAAGTATCAATCGACAATCGTACACGATAGTATTAAACCGACACTTTTACACGATTACCGACAATTGGAAGTATCAATCGACAATCGTACACGATAGTATTAAACCGACAATCGGAAGTATTGAATCGACAATCGTACACGATAGTATTGAACCGACACTCTTACATGATTACCGACAATCGGAAGTATTGAATCGACAATCGACAATCGGAAGCATTAAATGTTAAACCTTGCACGATTAGCGACATCGGAAGTATTGACTAGACAACATTACACGATAACCAACATTCGGAAGTATTAAATGTTAAACCTTGCACGATTAGCGACATCGGAAGTATTGACTAGACAACATTACACGATAACCAACATTCGGAAGTATTAAATGTTAAACCTTGCACGATTAGCGACATCGGAAGTATTAATTAGACAACATTACACGATAACCAACATTCGGAAGTATTAAATGGTCAACCTTGCACGATTAGCGATATCGGAAGTATTGAATAGACAACCTTACACGATAACCCGCATATGAAGTATTTAAATGCATCGCAATCACGATCACATTTCATTTTCTGTATGTTGTCGGTTTGTTCTTTATCACACTTGTTTACTATGACCAACCAGAATGCTTGTACGACTCACTGGCGAATGGTGTAGATCCTGATCAGACTATGCAAACTGAACGGAGTCTATAGTGGTTTCCTCACATTGACCTATCAATGGCTGGTCATAAAGATTACAAGATACTCTGATCATTAAAATTAGTCATTTTACCTGTCTAGTATGTCTAGACAGGGGCGTAGCTTTGCAATAATCAATGTGTAGGCCGTCTCGTTAGAAAATCAACATTGTGGACTCTGCGTAAAGTATCGACCCGGATCAGCCTAAGCATGCCACACAGGCCTACCCGGATAGACACTTTTCGCCTCCTGTGTATTTTCGGTTTCAGGAATAACTACTCTATACATCTATCCCCCTTAGACGGAATGTGTCGGCCGGATCAGTGTGGTCGATACATTACGCAGATGTCTATCGCCGCAGCTGCATTTTGGGTCATTTTAAGAAAATATGTGTAGACACGTGCCTAAAGGGAGCTACGCCCCTGCTAGATATATGATTATCGTAATTCATGAATATTAGTCCTGTTTCCTGGAATAGGTGCCTTTTGAAGCATCTGACACTTTTTGGGGGAAACATGTGGGAAAGGGAAAAGGTTTCTCAACAATAATTGCACTGGCTTCTTTTCCCCCTCTCCTCTAAAGATGTTTTCAAACTTGCCAGTGTAAGGGAAATATTTAAAAACAAAAACAAGCATTGGTAAAATTTGACACGAGACCATGACATTTCAGGAAAAGGAATACAGTCATCCAGGGATTTATGCTTCATTTATATATATCTTGTCAGCTTCGTATTTAATTTGTACCTATTTCAATTATTATAAATTGCAAGTATGTGATTAAATCAAATCAAGAAAAAACAGCACAACAGCAGTTCTGGTTGCTCGTATAAAACAATCAGAACGTCTGCTTCTCTGTTTTCAAAAGACAGCTCCGTTCCAGGTAAACGTTCGAGTTAAAACGATATATTCGAATGTTCACATGTTCGAGTTATCGCAAGTTAACCGTAAATGTGATGTAGCTAAAACAACAAGGGATATTTAACCATGTGCCCATTATCCCAGGCCAATATTACACTGTTCTTTCTGTTCCGAATATCCGTGAAGAATGTCATCATTGTTATTCGTTTAAAAGGAATTCCGAGTCGGATTTTCAATTTCCGGTGTTCGTCATCTTCGTATAAATATTCATTCTTGTAGAGGTCATAGGCCCGTTCAATAAACGTCACGTCGGTTGACAAATCTTCCACGAAATACAATATACCACAAGCAATAAAACTGTTACTGTAAGTTCCGACGGGGATAGACAGCGGCCAGACCTTTTCGATTTCTAACGTTCTCAAATCCAATTTCATGACGTACATATTAGTCGAATCTCGATGAGTCCTCCCAAACACCATCCATAAACCATTCTCGTCCGCCGAAATATCGTAATAAGTCTTGCTATCTTTGTACAGATAAACGCTGTCATTGTAATGGCTGTTCCGAATCTCAGCAGCGGATGTGACGTCATGAAGGTCAAGGTCGTAACGCACCACGTGTGGCTTACCGCAGAATTGAAAGTAAAACGAGTTGTTATATACAGCATGTTGGGTGCCTTGATATCGATTTAACGTAAGGTTGTATTTTTTACTATGAAGACCCTTACGCAGGTTTTCCAAATTGGTATATTCCTCCAAGAACTGGCCGTAGGCGTCCCGTGAGATGTAAATTTTCGTTTGCTGTTCCGGGTCGGACAGCCAAGTACCGTACATAGTTGTCTCTTTGCGCATGTAAAGAGGTTTGCCTATTCGCTTAATTCTACAAACTGAAAAGCAATAAACACACGTTTTAATAAAATGATATTTGCCCTTTTTAGGGTATTTCTTCATTTTGAAGACAGCATTAATTAACCCTTTTTACTCATATAGACGCTTTCTGACGCCTCAGTAGCAGACGGCTTTTTGAAAACATAGTGACAAAAGAAGAAATTGCTCAAGACGATCAATTTCTCCTTTTGTCACAATGTCTTCCACTTTTAGTCATAGGTTATCCATTCAATTATAGAGATTTACTACCTTTTGACTAAATATGTTCAAAGTCGTCTGCTGCAGAATTGTCGTATGAGGGAAAGGGTTAACACAAAATAAATAAAGCGGCGGTCCGTATTGGCAGTGGGGTGTTGTCATATAAGTCATTATTTTGGATCTGAAAACATGGAGTGCCATTCTTCTGCTCGTTATGCCTATTTAGGTGCACCAGACGGGAGGAGTGAGACGAACACGTGGTGTGTTACGACATTGACCTTCATGACGTCACAAGCGACACGGGAGCATACCACCGCAAGTGCATGACGGAGTTGACCCGATGGACCGACCCCTCGTTGATACTTTTGTCAAGAGCAAGATTAAGATCGTCTTCCACCAACTAAGGGTAACAGACAAACATGATTTAACCCTTTCTCTAGTGAGATTAATATATCTTCAAGTTTTTTTTCTATGTTTAAAGCTTGAGAAACTGTAAATGCCGTGAGGTCAGCGTACTGTTGTGAATGCTGATAGCAGACTATCAGCCAATCAAATTATTGATATTTTTTAAAAAGGCTGTAATTAGATTGGTCGATGGGAGACTGTTAGCTAATGTAACATGATGCTGAAGGCACGGCAAACTTGCAATGAAGATAAGAATTCACTGAAACTGATGCATGTAATTGACTTTTACGTTGTTTGTGGACATATATTTCGTTCATTAACGCCTTCGAAAAAGCAATAACAATGTTATAATGTTAAAGGTTGCTATTTCAATACGAATACCTCAGAGGTTTAGTGCATACGATTAGAAACTGGTATATCTTCACATCTTAGCTATCGAATATGAACTAGTTTCTTCATACATCCTTTGAAACATTTCCTATCTTGTTTGTACTTGCATTAAGCAGTCAACCGTGTTCAGCAGCTAATATTTTAGCTCTCCTCATGGTGGCTGCTTAAGGCAAGTTTGACTGTTTATACAAAGTACCTATCCTATCTTAGTTCCTGAAATATTATATGAATTGCGTCATGTGATGAGGGGTCTCATTGCATCTGCGGACAGTGAATATTTCGACGAGACTGTGCATACAGAGGGCTTGGCGTGAAACGGTTGTAACTAAAAACCTATTTCGAAGTACCTGGTTTAGAGGCAATTTTGACCCATTTGTAAACAATGCAAATTTAGGTGCCATTGCTCAGAACGAGCAATGGCACCTAAATTTCCATTGTTTACCAAGAACAATTATTCAACGCTTATAAAGACTTTATGGCGAGGTGATTAACCTTGGTTAAAAAATACCAATTTTAGTTACAACTGTTTCACACCAAGCCCTCGATACGCAACAATCTCAACAGAGGCTTTCGTGCCCGCTGATATATTGACAGAGGTTTAGATACGGAGCGGTATAGAGCATTTTCCCCACAAAATCTTTCTTATTATTCAATCAAACCCAATGTTGTTCGTACTCAAAAAAATGGTCTCAATGAGACAATTATTTTGAGTACCACAACATAGGGTTATAGGGTCAAATAACGTGCAAAACGCCCCTTTATCTAGAGGTCTGTTTTGAGATGTCGTATATTGAGCTTCTGACTAGCGGGTAGGCTTGTAACCAATGTAATTCACCCCTATATCCATGTATGTGATATCCAGACGGAGATTGATTGGTTAATCGGATTTATTAACCGTTTGTCAACGGTATTCCGGTTATATTACGGCCCACCTAACGTATGTTTCCTGGCTTTGTCGCATCTGTACTCACACTTTTAATAAGTAACTGGCTATCTTCGCATATAGACTACTAAGCCCTTCGTCAAGATGTCTCTTGGCAACCCTCTGGAAATAATAAATGACCGGACCGCGGTTCGCTTTCATTAAACCATGTTTGGTAGTCTTTGTCATTGTCGTGGCGGCCAGTTCACCTACTCATGTGATTCCTAGCTTTCTCACACCAGTACTTCACAACACCATACTTTCCAAGCAACTGGCTGCCTTTCCACGTAGACTGTAAGCCGAATGACGCTTGTCACAGTGTATTGTGTCAAACGTCGGAAAGAATGTTGACCGAGCTGGGGTTCTATCTCACAACCCCTGGATTGACACAGCGCGTCGTTACCGACTGGGCTACAATGTACCTATAAGGACATGCAACAAGGACTGAGACGTGTTGAGCTGTGTCTGGCCATTTGGTGAACTAATGACTCGTACAATTATAAGGGTTAAATTGATTGATTGATTGGGGTTTAACGCCGTTCTTAAACATTTCTCAATTATATCACGGCGGCCAGTTCACCTACTCATGTATTTCCTGGTTTTCTCACACCAGTACTCCACACAACAATCTTCCCAAGCAGCTGGCTACTTTTCCACATAGACTTGTGTGCCCATTGGTGGAAGACGAATGACGCATGTCAATCGTCGGAAAGAAAGTTGGCCGAGCCGGGATTCGAACTCACAACCCCTGGATCGACAGCCCGCGTCGCTACCAACTGAGCTACCGGGGCTCGGCGTTTGGGGTTAAAGGTCTAGGTATTTGGGTTAACAGGATAACTGATGATTCTGCTCACCTGAGTGAGATGCAATAAGACCTCACTGCGGTATACATGTATGTGTACAGTTACAACAAATAAACTTGCATTTAAAAATCTCAGTATAGCGCTTTTTACATCTTTACAAATTAATGTTTTGCCCAATGACATTTAAATGAATCAATATAATTAATCTAATTATTTTACTTATATCACGGAGAAAATGATGAAAATGAGAAAAGTTTACAAATGCAATTTAATGACATTGTCTATCATAATCCATGCTAATAATGGACAGCAAAGATTCTACATGAAATGGATCATCAGACTTGTATTTCTTAGTAAACATAGGGGTCAGTTTATCATGCATGCAAATGTTAATAATGACTTCGCTTTTTCATGACATGCATGCTTTTCCCCATTAGTATACCAACTAAGTATCAATGGTTTTTTTAGCGTGTTTCTTTAAATAGGTAATGAATGTATGTCTGTGTCTTCAAATGGTATCAAACCATTTGTTTAGTAATATTTATTTACTTTTTTTCGCTGTTTCATACCTCTAGGTCGAAATTTGATTGTGAAAAAATAGCATTGATATTAAAAGACAAATGCATAACAATTACTTTTTCTCCGTGGTATTAGTGAAATCATAAGATACTACGAGTTTTGTTTAGTTATATAGATGCAGTTAAATGCTATTGAGCAAAACGATAGTTTTTAAATATGTAAAATGCGCTATACGTCTCTATAAAAAGAGAGGGTATCCTTTAATTAGAATATAACATAGTGCTATTTTAAGAAACAATTTTAACATATAATAACTCACCTCAATGAAGCACGAAAACAGAATTAGTTACTATACATGTGAGTAATGTTAGTAGTATGGTTATATACAATGATGAACTAGACAGAACGTTAGAACCCGAACTATCTATAGATGCACCTGTAAAGAAAGCAAGAGAACACACTTTGACATGAAATAAACAAAGACGAGTTGTGTATTGTTGTATCCTTGGTTTAATGTATAGGGGCCGGGCACGCTATTTAAAATAAAATAAAAATGTATGCTCTATTATATTTAGAAAAGGGATGTAACTTCCTCGTCCGTAAGATTTTTACCAGTGTTTGCATTTTGGTCCGACCTGTCCTATTTCGCCGTTAGTGCCATGATTTAACCCTTTCCCACATATAGACGCTTTCTGACGCCTCTGCATTAGATGGCTTTTTGAAAACATAGTGACAAAAGAAGAAATTGCTCAAAACGAGCAATTTCTCCTTTTGCAACAATGTTTTCCACTTTTTACTCATAGGTTATCCATTCAATTATAGAGATTTTCTATTTTTTGACAAAATATGTTCAAAGTCGTCTGCTGCAGAATTGTCGTACAAGGGAAAGGATTAATGTCTGTTGTTCGTAAATCGATTGTTTACTGATAAAACGCTTGTGCCAAGTGTTTAGGGTATATCCATTCAGCTACATGCTGACACATAGCACTTTATTCAATCGTCATTTTTTTTATTGGGTATCGGACCAAAATGCAAACATGGGTCAAATCTTGCTGACGAGGAAGTTGGAGCTATATAATATAAATGTTCACTCTAGAGTGCCCCCTATGGTTTAAGAAAGAACATCTACTATGGGCTCGGTTACTTCCGAATAAGGTCGTTAATAAGATATCGGTTTTGTCCGTGAAATTGTCGGTAAAGACCGACAAGACTACACACAATGCCGATCCCGAACGGTTTCGAACGGAAATCGCACGGTATATGAATAGCAACTTGACACGGAAATTGCAATTTCTACCTTAAGAGCTGCCTAGGGGAAAAGTGGATTATTTAATTAGTTCAGAGAGTTTTATTTACATTTGTTTGACATCCACCTTTTTATATGATGCCAAAAAGTAAAATCAACAACACATTTGCCTTACGTCGATATGTCTCAAAATAATCCAATTACGTAAAATAATTAACTCAATTAAGTGAATCCTCCGCTACTGAATTGGGATTTGTTATTTCACTTTCTCAAATTATATTAACCATTTGGTTTTCTTTCTTCGACAAAGGATTTACCTGCAATTTATACTATTCTGAGTGATGGTTTCAGGACATCTTACCAGGTATGCTGTTTGGAGAATATTCTACTTAATTCCGATTTTACCTAGTCCAAAAGATAAAGAGAATCTGGCAAACCGCAATGTTGTAAAAAACATGGTTTGGTGGTAGAGTTTCGGCCTCCCGTACCGAAGGTCCCTGGTTCAAAGCTCTTGATGTAAAGTTCTGCGAATGTTGCGAGTACTGGTTAAGTATTCAGGAAGCAGACTGCGTACGTCATTTTTATTTTGGGCTCTGCAGCTATTCTATGTACATGTAATTATGGTTTCAATTTTAATTCCTATTTCTCTGCGGACAGTGTATTCAGAAATGATCCCTGATGCAAAAAAGCAAACGATAATCGACGCCATTGTATCAGGTCAATGTTTTCAAAACGATGTGGGAAGAAATGAGAAAATGATTACAAATCGAGGGCTTGGCGTGAAACGGTTGTAACTAAAAACCCATTTTGAGAAGTCTGGTTTAGGGGCAATTTTGACCCCTTTGTAAACAATGCAAATTTAGGTGCCATTGCTCAGAACGAGCAATGGCACCTAAATTTCCATTGTTTACAAAGAAACATGAGTTTACGCTTATAAAGACTTTATGGCGAGGTAATTCACCTTGGTAAAAAAATACCAATTTTAGTTACAACCGTTTCACGCCAAGCCCTCGAAATAATCATTCCCCCAAATTTTTTAATTTTATGTTTTTTCCTCACATGTTTTCCGAACAGAATGCTCTTTAGAATTGAATATCAGGAAAACAGATTAACCCTTTCCCCCAACGTACAACAAATATGCAGCAGACTACTTTGAACACATCTAGGCAAAATCAATAAAAAATGTCTTTAATCGAACGTAAAATTACTGGAAAATAGTTGAAAACATTATGCCGACAGTAGAAATTGCTTGTTTTTGGACAATTTCGCAATTTGTCACAATGTCTTCAGAAGTCGTCTGCTGCATAGGCGTCAAACAGCGTCTGTGTGGGGGGAAAGGTTTAATCATGGATCAATAATGGGCTGCAACATTAGAATGAAATATGACTTCTCTTTGCACATGATGATAAAATTACGCATGCATCAAGATCTGGTTATCATGGCAATTTAATGACACTAAACACCACAATCTTTTCCCAAAATCATAATTGATCGCAAACGTTTTTTTTTTTAGAAGCGTCTGCCATTCGAAAACTTGCGAGAAAAAAAATAAAAATCTGAAATTTTGGTAGTAAAGATCGGATGCAGAGGTGATAACACTGTGGGAAAACGAGCTATTTCTTAAATTTCCACAACATTTGAACTGCATTGGCATCTGAAGTCGGCGTTTTCTCGAGGGCAACAGCTACTGCCATGAAAGCCAGGAAATCGTTTCGCAATATTGTAACGGATCACACACGATCTGAAGTTATTCCTTCAACAGTTTGAATTGTCATTTCGTTTCATGCTATTTAAGCGATTGTCTTCTGATTTCTGGTATAACACCTGAATATAATCCACGATAAAACCAACATTATGGACTCTGCGTAATGTATCGATCAAGATCAGCCTGCGCAGTCCGCGCAGGCTAATCCGGATCGACACATTCCGTCTCAGAGGAATAAAGGTTTAGAGTAATGATTCCTGAAACAAACAGAAAACCCACAGGAGGCGAACATTGTCTGTCCGAGTTAGCATGCGCGGCATGCTTAGGCTGATCCGGGTCACTACTTTATGTAGTGTTGGTTTTCTCGTGGAACGGCTACTATAAAGAGTGTAGTGCTTTGTACCATTGTATATCGAGGGCTTGGCGTGAAAGGGTTGTAACTAAAATTGGTAGTTTTATTACCAAGGTTAATCACCTCGCCATAATGTCTTTATAAACGTTAAATCTTTTATTCTTGGTAAACAATGGAAATTCAGGTGCCATTGCTCGTTCTGAGCAATGGCATCTAAATTTGCATTGTTTACAAAGAGGTCAAAATTGCCCCTAAACCAGGGTTTTCAAAATAGGTTTTTAGTTATAACCGTTTCACGCCAAGCCCACGATATATTGGCAAATAGTGTGTTTCTAGATGGCAATATACCCCTGTATTGTAAAGTCATATCATATCTATTGGATTTCATAGTATTGATAACACACATATATATAGATGCTTTCTGACAAATCGGCAACAGAACACATTTGAAAACATTGTGAGAAAAGGAGTATCGTTAAAAAAAAAAGCAATTACTCCTTTTGTCACACTCTTTTGAGCTCTATACAATACTAGTTATACTTTCATCTTTATATATACTTTTTTATTTTGACTGAATGTTTTCAAGGTTGGTTTCTTCAGTTTTGTTATTTGAGGGAAACGGTTAAGATATGGGTTATTCCAGCGTGGTTTCTATTGCATATGTTCAACTGTACAATTGATTGATTGCGGTTTAACGGCGGCCAGTTCCCCTACTCATATGTTTCTTCACACCAGTACTTCATACAACATTCTTTCCAAGCAACCGGCTGCACATAGACTGATAGCCCATTGGTGGAAGACGCATGGCGCTTGTCACAATGACTTTTGTCAAACGTCGGAAAGAATGTTGGTCGAGCTGGGGTTCAAACTCACAACCCCTGAATTGACAGCACTTGTCGCTACCGACAGAGCTACCGGGGCTCGGCTCAACTGTACACAACACATTATCAAATAAATTATTTTTAAATACAGTCGTTTCAGAATAGTTCGCTTTGTTTTAATTGTAATTGAACAAAGTGATCAAAAATGAAAATAAAAATAGAACGGAAGGTCATGATGTAGACAAGATGTAAATATGAACGATTGATACGATGTCATGATGCTGCTGCTGCTGCTGCTGCTGCTGATGATGATGATGATGATGATGTTGATGATGATGATGATGATGATGATGATGCCGAGGTGGAGTGTTTGACTATTCAAAGGAAAATAATTAGTTTCAGCATATAATATTATCCTAACAGTAATAAATCGACCGACAAAATTATTAAATGGACCGCAAATAATAAATGATCGTTGTAATATCATACGAACGGGATGAGCCTCAAGCGAAAATGATGCGATTACGATGTTCATTAAAATAGTGCTATTTAAACTCGGTAAATATGACAGCTATCAATTAAATAGTCTTGAATTTCAACTATCTGGATACAAAAATATATTCCCTGTGGTTATTCCCTATTCCCTTTCCAACATACAGACTCTAACCAGAGACATATAAACGTCTCTGCAACAGTCGACATTTAAAACCATTTCTATACAAGGGGAAACAGCTCGTAATGAGCAATTTCACCTTTTCCAACAATGATTTTCAACTCTATTTCAATAACTGAACTATCAACTTATAGGGATATTGCATACTTTTATCTAGGTGCATAAATAAAGTCGTCTGTTGCCAGTTTGTCGTATTTGGGAACGATGTAATGGGAGCCACGTTAAACGAATGTCGCCATTACGATCAAATGAAGCGTTTCCTAGTCTCGTACTGATATTGATAAGACCCACGGGAATCATAGTACAGTTAAACTTGTCATAAGTAGCCTACCAGGGGAGAGTCAAAATGTGGCTGTTGAACACATGTTGGTTTCTTAATACCAGTCAAATAAAGGAGAAAATGTTGTTTTACCTAATCTTCAAGTGGCTGCTTTAAACAAGTTGGCTGCTTAACAAAGGTGTCCACTAACACAAGTTTGGTTGTAAAGTGCATTAATGGAACAAATAAACGTTGCTTCATAGACGTAAACAGACCTCTTTATCAGGAATAGGGTTGAATCTAGATGAGACCAGATTGAAAAAAATATTGACTATTTAAAGTTATACTTCAAGCTAACGTTTTATAAAGACAGATATCCTATATGTTTGTCTAAGACCGAGCAATAATTGTATCGTACTGGGGAAAAATCAAAGAGGACAATAGGCATAAGAGCCGTCCCACGAGAAAACCAACATTGTGGACTGTGCGTAAAGTATCGATCCGGATCAGCCTAGGCATGCCGCGCAGGCTTACCCGGTTAGACACTTTTCGCATCATTTGGGTTTTCTGTTTCAGGAGTCATTACTCTATACCTCTATCCCACTGAGACGGAATTTGTCGACCCGGATCAGTCTGCGCGGACTGCGCAGGCTGATCTGGTTCGATACATTACGCAGAGGCCATAATGTTGGTTTTCTCGCGGAAAATGAGAATGAGACCTTTGAGCTAAATATAATTTATTCATAATAAAAAGTCATTTCTTATGTTTAACATCCCTGTCAATACATAATGTTATGTAAACATGTTCCTTCATGACTTAGACATATGCAAGAACAACCGTATCTGCATATGAATTGCATTTAAAAGGTTATTGTTGATACTGTAATATCAACAGATCACAACCAGTCTTTGAATTATTGGAAATCGATCTCGTAATGTCGCGCGTTGGGGATTGGGGATTTGAAACCGGGTGTCCCGGGTTCGATCCCCAGTCGCGGCACGCGATCATGGTGGAACCGATACACGAATTAGCGAATTATTTAGTATTGAAGCGTTTTATCTCGATAGAAAACAAATGTCATTTAAATCATTTGTTTTATAACTGGGACTTGACTATCTTATTCCGTCTGCTGGGGTTGTTCAGGTTAATTTTGGTTGAGAATTTGATGTATTTACGCAGGAATCTAAAATGAAATACTCTAGTACTTAGATTCCTGATTAACCGCTGAAAATACATTTTATTCGAAAGGATTTTTGGAAATTCCGACGCCTAGGCTCACTTGCACATTTACCGTACATGTTATATTTTGTCAACTATTTATTTTATTATCATTTAAATAATTTGAATGTTTGAGTATATATGTTATCATTGGGACTCGATTATCTGAATTTGCTTTTGAGTCGGAATCGAAAAGTTTCCTTTACTCTCTTTACTTTCATATATTTTAACATAAAATTTCTTTCGAGTTTTTTTTCTTTTGGGTTAGTGATGTCGAATCAAATTAATTTTCGGCTTCATATGTCAACAAGTTACCGCATTTTGATTTTTAGACAGGAACTATTGGCGGTACGAGATGACCAACATGGGTATTAGCTGGCAACAGTCATTTCTTTTTTAACAACATATTCCACAAATCATCAACTTTCTTTGACATTATGTACGATCTGCAACCACCAATACATCTTTATGAAGATGGTGTTCAGAAACGGAGAGCTGATGTAGAAAGACAGATGTGAAGTAATTCAATGCCGATATCGTAAAACGCCTGTCTAGATTCCAGTCTCAAAATGATGCGTCGTTTCGAAAATCGCCTAACGAGCCCCTTGCTAAAAACTGAATAAATCATTGCCTTTGTACTGTGTATACGTCAAAATAAACGTTCTGTTATGGTCTGCATTAGTCGCGTGGCATACCTGTAGCACCAATTTATCTTATTATAGCAGGCCAGAGTAGCGGACGTGCCAAGTCGTGAGACACTAACGACGAAGATTGGTTACTTGTGAAATAAATTATCATTATCTACCGTGCAACTCGGATAATGCTTTTCCCACTGAATAAGGCGATGGTTCATTTATGTAGCTCGTTTATCACGGATTACTCAACCTCTCTTTTACTGCTAAGTTTTTTTTTGGACATTCTGTAAACATCATATACAGAACGCTATAATGAAGCAAGGTAGTCTACTTGCTTGTAACCATTTAATCAATCAACAGTCAGAACTTTCAGTTCTTTGAATTAGTGATGTGATATATAGAGGATAATTGTTTGTTTTGAGTGGATAAGGAATATATCTCATCGAGAAGTGATACAAACGAGTGCATAGCGCGAGTGAAAATGTTAAAATTGTATCACTTCGAATTGAAATATATTCCATATCCACTCAAAACAAACAAATTTTATTTTTATTTTATGATAATTGATGATGAAATAATGCAACTATTTGGAGCTGTGTGAAGTTAGCTAAACATACGACATTCGACATTCGACATTCAAAAGTTGGAAAAAAAACCGAATGTCGTGCTGGCACGACATTCGACATTCGACATTCAAAAGTTGAAAAAAAAACGAATGTCGTGCTGGCACGACATTCGACATTCGACATTCAAAAGTTGGAAAAAAAAAATTCGAATGTCGTGCTGACACGACATTCGACATTCGACATTCAAAAATAAAACTTCAAAAAATCGAATGTCGTGCTGGCACGACATTCGACATTCAAAAGTTGGAAAAAAAAACCGAATGTCGTGCTGGCACGACATACGACATTCGACATTCAAAAATTAAAAAAAAATCTCAACGGAGTGGAACAACGGCTTTAAGGCTGATTTCTACCCGAGTCTGCGGCGTGTATTACGGGGAGCACTTGGGCCGAAGGCCCTTGTCATGGGAGTCGAAAAAAAAAATCACAATGGAATGGAACACTTTTATTTTTTCTTACCAGCGTGGAACAACGGCATTAAGGCGGATTTCTACTCGAGTCTGCTGCGTGTATTACGGGGAGCACTTGGGCCTACAAGCCCTTGTCACGGTAGTCTAAGAAAAAAAATCACAATGGAGTGGAACACTTTTATTTTTATTACAGGTCCCGCAGTCTACCCGCGCTTACGGCAAAGTACAGAGCTTTGTTTTACGCTAGCACTCCGCTGCTAGTAGGGGAAATGTGCGCCGGTGCCGCATATGATATACGGCCGGTCCCGCAGTCTAGCCGCGCTTAAGGCGAAGTGCTGAGCCTTGATTTAGGCGAGAGCAATCGGCTGCTAGTAGGGGAAATGTGAGCCCGGGTCGCATACGCTATAAGGCAGGCCCTGCAGTCTACATTCGACATTGGAAATTCAAAAACGAATGTCGTGCTGGCACGACATTCGACATACGACATTCAAAAATTAAAACTTTAAAAATCGAATGTCGTGCTGGCACGACATTCGACATTCGACATTCAAAAAATAAAAAATAAAAAAATCGAATGTCGTGCTGGCACGACATACGACATTCGACATTCAAAAGTTTGAAAAAAAAACGAATGTCGTGCTGGCACGACATTCGACATTCGACATTCAAAAGTTGAAAAAAAAAAAACGAATGTCGTGCTGGCACGACATTCGACATTCGACATTCAAAAAATAAAAAATAAAAAAATCGAATGTCGTGCTGGCACGACATACGACATTCGACATTCAAAAGTTTGAAAAAAAAACGAATGTCGTGCTGGCACGACATTCGACATTCGACATTCAAAAGTTGAAAAAAAAAAAAACGAATGTCGTGCTGGCACGACATTCGACATTCGACATTCAAAAAAAAAAACGTCGAAAAATCGAATGTCGTGCTGGCACGACATTCGACATTCGACATTCAAAAGTTGAAAAAAAAAAAACGAATGTCGTGCTGGCACGACATACGACATTCGACATTCAAAATAAAACTTCAAAAAATCGAATGTCGTGCTGGCACGACATTCGACATTCGACATTCAAAAGTTGGAAAAAAAAAACGAATGTCGTGCTGGCACGACATACGACATTCAACATTCAAAAATTAAAAAAAAAATCTCAACGGAGTGGAACACTTTTATTTTTTCTTACCAGCGTGGAACAACGGCATTAAGGCGGATTTCTACTCGAGTCTGCTGCGTGTATTACGGGGAGCACTTGGGCCTACAAGCCCTTGTCACGGTAGTCTAAGAAAAAAAATCACAATGGAGTGGAACACTTTTATTTTTATTACAGGTCCCGCAGTCTACCCGCGCTTACGGCAAAGTACAGAGCTTTGTTTTACGCTAGCACTCCGCTGCTAGTAGGGGAAATGTGCGCCGGTGCCGCATATGATATACGGCCGGTCCCGCAGTCTAGCCGCGCTTAAGGCGAAGTGCTGAGCCTTGATTTAGGCGAGAGCAATCGGCTGCTAGTAGGGGAAATGTGAGCCCGGGTCGCATACGCTATAAGGCAGGCCCTGCAGTCTACATTCGACATTGGAAATTCAAAAACGAATGTCGTGCTGGCACGACATTCGACATACGACATTCAAAAATTAAAACTTTAAAAATCGAATGTCGTGCTGGCACGACATTCGACATTCGACATTCAAAAAATAAAAAATAAAAAAATCGAATGTCGTGCTGGCACGACATACGACATTCGACATTCAAAAGTTTGAAAAAAAAACGAATGTCGTGCTGGCACGACATTCGACATTCGACATTCAAAAGTTGAAAAAAAAAAAACGAATGTCGTGCTGGCACGACATTCGACATTCGACATTCAAAAAAAAAAACTTCGAAAAGTCGAATGTCGTGCTGGCACGACATTCGACATTCGACATTCAAAAAATAAAAAATAAAAAAATCGAATGTCGTGCTGGCACGACATACGACATTCGACATTCAAAAGTTTGAAAAAAAAACGAATGTCGTGCTGGCACGACATTCGACATTCGACATTCAAAAGTTGAAAAAAAAAAAAACGAATGTCGTGCTGGCACGACATTCGACATTCGACATTCAAAAAAAAAAACGTCGAAAAATCGAATGTCGTGCTGGCACGACATTCGACATTCGACATTCAAAAGTTGAAAAAAAAAAAACGAATGTCGTGCTGGCACGACATACGACATTCGACATTCAAAATAAAACTTCAAAAAATCGAATGTCGTGCTGGCACGACATTCGACATTCGACATTCAAAAGTTGGAAAAAAAAACCGAATGTCGTGCTGGCACGACATACGACATTCAACATTCAAAAATTAAAAAAAAAATCTCAACGGAGTGGAACAACGGCCTTAAGGCTGATTTCTACCCGAGTCTGCCGCGTGTATTACGGGGAGCTCTTGGGCAGATAGCCCTTGTCACGGGAGTCGAAAAAAAAATCACAATGGAGTGGAACACTTTTATTTTTTTCTTTCGAGCGTGGAACAACGGCATTAAGGCGGATTTCTTCTCGAGTATGCTGCGTGTATTACGGGGAGCACTTGGGCCTACAAGCCTTGTCACGGTAGTCTAAGAAAAAAAAATCACAATGGAGTGGAACACTTTTATTTTTATTACAGGTCCCGCAGTCTACCCGCGCTTACGGCGAAGTGCAGAGCTTTGTTTTACGCTAGCACTCCGCTGCTTGTAGGGGAAATGTGCGCCGGTGACGCATATGATATACGGCCGGTCCCGCAGTCTAGCCGCGCTTAAGGCGAAGTGCTGAGCCTTGATTTAGGCGAGCAATCGGCTGCTAGTAGGGGAAATGTGAGCCCGGGTCGCATACGCTATAAGGCAGGCCCTGCAGTCTACATTCGACATTGGAAATTCAAAAACGAATGTCGTGCTGGCACGACATTCGACATACGACATTCATATATTAAAACTTTAAAAAATCGAATGTCGTGCTGGCACGGGACAGCTACCAGGGCCGTAAGTCGAATTTCTACCCCAATGTACCGCATAATTTAAAGGGAGCACTCGGTCCTAGAGGCCATAGTCAAGGCAGTCGAAGCCCGAACATATCACAATGGAGTGGAACACTTTTTTTTTTTTTTTTCACGGGACAGCTACCAGGGCCGTAAGACGAATTTCTACCCGAATTTACCGCATAATTTAAAGGGAGCACTCGGTCCTAGAGGCCATAGTCAAGGCAGTCGAAGCCCGAACATTTCACAATGGAGTGGAACACTTTTTTTCTTTTTTTTCACGGGACAGCTACCAGGGCCGTAAGTCGAATTTCTACCCGAATTTACCGCATAATTTAAAGGGAGCACTCGGTCCTAGTGGCCATAGTCAAGGCAGTCGAAGCCCGAACATTTCACAATGGAGTGGAACACTTTTTTTTTATTTTTCACGGGACAGCTACTAGGGCCGTAAGTCGAATTTCTACCCGAGTTTACCGCGTAATTCAAGGGAGCACTCAGTACTAGAGGCCTTAGTCAAGGCAGTCGAAGCCCGAACATATCACAATGGAGTGGAACACTTTTTTTTTTTTTTCACGGGACAGCTACTAGGGCCGTAAGTCGAATTTCTACCCGAATTTACCGCATAATTTAAAGGGAGCACTCGGTCCTAGAGGCCTTAGTCAAGGCAGTCGAAGCCCGAACATTTCACAATGGAGTGGAACACTTTTTTTTTTTTTTCACGGGACAGCTACCAGGGCCGTAAGTCGAATTTCTACCCGAATTTACCGCGTAATTTAAAGGGAGCACTCGGTACTAGAGGCCTTAATCAAGGCAGTCGAATCCTGAACATTTCACAATGGAGTGGAACACTTTTTTTTTTTTTCTTACGGGCGTGGAACAACGGCCTTATTTGCAACAAGGCAGTCCCGCCGTTAGAACTTGCGCTGATAATAAAGTGCTCTTCTTGTCTCAAAGCAGCACTCTGCATATGGCTGGGGAAATGTGCGCTGGGGCTGAATTTGCAATAAGGCAGTCCTGCCGATGAATCCAGCGCTGAAGGCGAAGTCCTCGCCTTGTTTTAGAGGCGTATGGCCGAGGAAATGTGCGCTGAGGCCGAATTTGCTATAAGGAAGTCCTGCTGTTTACCCACGCTGACGGCGAAATCATCGCCTTGTTTCCAGACAGCACTCTGCGAGTGCCTCGGGAAATGTGCCCCGGGGCCGAATTTGCTACAAGGCAGTCCCGCCGTTAGAATCCGCGCTGACGGCAAAGTGCTCCCCTTGTTTCAAGGCAGCACTCCACATATGACTGGGGAAATGTGCGCTGGGCCCTGATTTACAAGGCAGTCCCGCCGTTAAACCCCGCGCTGCCGGCGAAGTGCTCTCCTAGTTTCAAGGCAGCACTCCGCATATTGCTGGGAAAATGTGCGTTGGGGCCTGATTTGCCGTATAGCATATGCGGCCCAGGCGCACATTTCCCCTACTAGCAGCGGAGTGCTAGCGTAAAAGAAGGTTCAGCACTTCGCCGTAAGCGCGCGTTGACTGCGGGACCTGCCTTATAGCGTATTCGGCCCCGGCTCACATTTCCCCTACTAGCAGCCGAGTGCTCGCATAAATCATGGCTCAGCACTTCGCCGTAATCGCGGGTAGACTGCGGGACCGGCCGTATATCATATGCGGCACCAGCGCACATTTTCTCTACTAGCAGCGGAGTGCTAGCGTAAAACAAAGCTCAGCACTTCGCCGTAAGCGCGGTTAGACTGCAGGACCTGCCTTAACGAGTATGCGGCCCCGGCTTACATTTCCCCAACTAGCAGCAGAGTGCTCCCTGTAATACACGCAGCAGACTCGGGTAGAAATCCGCCTTAAAGCTGTTGTTCCACGCCCGTAAGAAAAAAATAAAAGTGTTCCACTCCATTGCGATTTTTTTTTTGTTCGACTCCCCTGACAAGGGCTTGTAGGCTCAAGTGCTCCCCGTAATACACGCAGCAGACTCGAGTAGAAATCCGCCTTAATGCCGTTGTTCCACGCCCGTAAGAAAAAAAAAAAGTGTTCCACTCCATTGTGATTTTTTTTTCGACTGTCGTGACAAGGGTTTGTAGGCCCAAGTGCTCCCCGTAATACACGCAGCAGACTCGGGTAGAAATCCGCCTTAGGCCGTTGTTCCACGCCCGTAACAAAAAAAAATAAAAGTGTTCCACTCCATTGTGATATTTTTTTTGTTCGACTCCCCTGACAAGGGCTTGTAGGCCCAAGTGCTCCCCGTAATACACGCGGCAGACTCGGGTATAAATCCGCCTTAAGGCCGTTGTTCCACTCCCGTGAGATCTTTTTTCAACTTTTGAATGTCGAATGTCGAATGTCGTGCCAGCACGACATTCGATTTGTTGAAGTTTTATTTTTTGAATGTCGAATGTCGAATGTCGTGCAAACACGACATTCGATTTTTTCGAAGTTTTATTTTTTGAATGTCGAATGTCGAATGTCGTGCCAGCACGACATTCGGTTTTTTTCCAACTTATGAATGTCATGACTATAAGGCCTCTAGTATCGAGTGCTCCCTTGAATTACGCGGTAAACTCGGGTAGAAATTCAACTTACGGCCCTAGTAGCTGTCCCGTGAAAAAAAAAAAAAAAAGTGTTTCACTCCATTGTGAAATGTTCGGGCTTCGACTGCCTTGATTAAGGCCTCTAGTACCGAGTGCTCCCTTTAAATTACGCGGTAAATTCGGGTAGAAATTCGACTTACGGCCCTGGTAGCTGTCCCGTGAAAAAAAAAAAAAAAGTGTTCCACTCCATTGTGAAATGTTCGGGCTTCGACTGCCTTGACTAAGGCCTCTAGGACCGAGTGCTCCCTTGAATTACGCGGTAAACTCGGGTAGAAATTCGACTTACGGCCCTAGTAGCTGTCCCGTGAAAAAAAAAAAAAAAGTGTTCCACTCCATTGTGATATGTTCGGGCTTCGACTGCCTTGACTAAGGCCTCTAGTACCGAGTGCTCCCTTTAAATTATGCGGTAAATTCGGGTAGAAATTCGACTTACGGCCCTGGTAGCTGTCCCGTGAAAAAAAAAAAAAAAGTGTTCCACTCAATTGTGATATGTTCGGGCTTCGACTGCCTTGACTAAGGCCTCTAGTACCGAGTGCTCCCTTTAAATTATGCGGTAAATTCGGGTAGAAATTCGACTTACGGCCCTAGTAGCTGTCCCGTGAAAAAAAAAAAAAAAGTGTTCCACTCCATTGTGAAATGTTCGGGCTTCGACTGCCTTGACTAAGGCCTCTAGGACCGAGTGCTCCCTTGAATTACGCGGTAAACTCGGGTAGAAATTCGACTTACGGCCCTAGTAGCTGTCCCGTGAAAAAAAAAAAAAAAGTGTTCCACTCCATTGTGATATGTTCGGGCTTCGACTGCCTTGACTAAGGCCTCTAGTACCGAGTGCTCCCTTTAAATTATGCGGTAAATTCGGGTAGAAATTCGACTTACGGCCCTAGTAGCTGTCCCGTGAAAAAAAAAAAAAAAGTGTTCCACTCCATTGTGAAATGTTCGGGCTTCGACTGCCTTGACTAAGGCCTCTAGGACCGAGTGCTCCCTTGAATTACGCGGTAAACTCGGGTAGAAATTCGACTTACGGCCCTAGTAGCTGTCCCGTGAAAAAAAAAAAAAAAGTGTTCCACTCCATTGTGATATGTTCGGGCTTCGACTGCCTTGACTAAGGCCTCTAGTACCGAGTGCTCCCTTTAAATTATGCGGTAAATTCGGGTAGAAATTCGACTTACGGCCCTGGTAGCTGTCCCGTGAAAAAAAAAAAAAAAGGGTTCCACTCCATTGTGATATGTTCGGGCTTCGACTGCCTTGACTAAGGCCTCTAGTACCGAGTGCTCCCTTTAAATTATGCGGTAAATCCGGGTAGAAATTCGACTTACGGCCCTAGTAGCTGTCCCGTGAAAAAAAAAAAAAAAGTGTTCCACTCCATTGTGAAATGTTCGGGCTTCGACTGCCTTGACTATGGCCTCTAGGACCGAGTGCTCCCTTTAAATTATGCTGTAAATTCGGGTAGAAATTCGACTTACGGCCCTAGTAGCTGTCCCGTGAAAAAAAAGAAAAAAAGTGTTCCACTCCATTGTGAAATGTTCGGGCTTCGACTGCCTTAACTATGGCCTCTAGGACCGAGTGCTCCCTTTAAATTATGCGGTAAATTCGGGTAGAAATTCGACTTACGGCCCTAGTAGCTGTCCCGTAAAAAATAAAAAAAAGTGTTCCACTCCATTGTGAAATGTTCGGGCTTCGACTGCCTTGACTATGGCCTCTAGGACCGAGTGCTCCCTTTAAATTATGCGGTAAATTGGGGTAGAAATTCGACTTACGGCCCTGGTAGCTGTCCCGTGCCAGCACGACATTCGATTTTTTAAAGTTTTAATATATGAATGTCGTATGTCGAATGTCGTGCCAGCACGACATTCGTTTTTGAATTTCCAATGTCGAATGTAGACTGCAGGGCCTGCCTTATAGCGTATGCGACCCGGGCTCACATTTTCCCTACTAGCAGCCGATTGCTCGCCTAAATCAAGGCTCAGCACTTCGCCTTAAGCGCGGCTAGACTGCGGGACCGGCCGTATATCATATGCGTCACCGGCGCACATTTCCCCTACAAGCAGCGGAGTGCTAGCGTAAAACAAAGCTCTGCACTTCGCCGTAAGCGCGGGTAGACTGCGGGACCTGTAATAAAAATAAAAGTGTTCCACTCCATTGTGATTTTTTTTTCTTAGACTACCGTGACAAGGGCTTGTAGGCCTAAGTGCTCCCCGTAATACACGCAGCATACTCGAGTAGAAATCCGCCTTAATGCCGTTGTTCCACGCTCGTAAGAAAAAAATAAAAGTGTTCCACTCCATTGTGATTTTTTTTTCGACTCCCGTGACAAGGGCTATCTGCCCAAGAGCTCCCCGTAATACACGCGGCAGACTCGGGTAGAAATCAGCCTTAAGGCCGTTGTTCCACTCCGTTGAGATTTTCTTTTAATTTTTGAATGTCGAATGTCGTATGTCGTGCCAGCACGACATTCGTTTTTTTTTTCCAACTTTTGAATGTCGAATGTCGAATGTCGTGCCAGCACGACATTCGATTTTTTGAAGTTTTATTTTGAATGTCTAATGTCGTATGTCGTGCCAGCACGACATTCGTTTTTTTTTTTTTCAACTTTTGAATGTCAAATGGCACGACATTCGTTTTTTTTTTCAAACTTTTGAATGTCGAATGTCGTGCCAGCACGACATTCGATTTTTTTTTTTTTTTTTTTTTGAATGTCGAATGTCGAATGTCGTGCCAGCACGACATTCGTTTTTTTTTTTTTCAACTTTTGAATGTCGAATGTCGAATGTCGTGCCAGCACGACATTCGATTTTTAAAGTTTTAATTTTTGAATGTCGTATGTCGAATGTCGTGCCAGCACGACATTCGTTTTTGAATTTCCAATGTCGAATGTAGACTGCAGGGCCTGCCTTATAGCGTATGCGACCCGGGCTCACATTTCCCCTACTAGCAGCCGATTGCTCGCCTAAATCAAGGCTCAGCACTTCGCCTTAAGCGCGGCTAGACTGCGGGACCGGCCGTATATCATATGCGGCACCGGCGCACATTTCCCCTACTAGCAGCGGAGTGCTAGCGTAAAACAAAGCTCTGTACTTTGCCGTAAGCGCGGGTAGACTGCGGGACCTGTAATAAAAATAAAAGTGTTCCACTCCATTGTGATTTTTTTTCTTAGACTACCGTGACAAGGGCTTGTAGGCCCAAGTGCTCCCCGTAATACACGCAGCAGACTCGAGTAGAAATCCGCCTTAATGCCGTTGTTCCACGCTGGTAAGAAAAAATAAAAGTGTTCCATTCCATTGTGATTTTTTTTTCGACTCCCATGACAAGGGCCTTCGGCCCAAGTGCTCCCCGTAATACACGCCGCAGACTCGGGTAGAAATCAGCCTTAAGGCCGTTGTTCCACTCCGTTGAGATTTTTTTTTAATTTTTGAATGTCGAATGTCGTATGTCGTGCCATCACGACATTCGTTTTTTTTTTCCAACTTTTGAATGTCGAATGTCGAATGTCGTGTCATCACGACATTCGTTTTTTTTTTCAACTTTTGAATGTCGAATGTCGAATGTCGTGCCATCACGACATTCGATTTTTTGAAGTTTAACTTTTGAATGTCGAATGTCGAATGTCGTGTCAGCACGACATTCGAATTTTTTTTTTCCAACTTTTGAATGTCGAATGTCGAATGTCGTGGCAGCACGACATTCGGTTTTTTTTTCAACTTTTGAATGAAGAATGTCGAATGTCGTGCCAGCACGACATTCGTTTTTTTTTCTTCAACTTTTGAAAGTCGAATGTCGAATGTCGTGCCAGCACGACATTCGTTTTTTTTTCCAACTTTTGAATGTCGAATGTCGAATGTCGTATGTTTAGCTAACTTCACACAGCTACTATTTGGTGTCTTCGTACTTGTTCACACGCGGACGAATCTGTGTGAATGTATTTGTTTACTACACAATGTCAAACACTGATGATAAGTCCGATTTGTTAAATTTAATGAATACGGAATTATACATTGGTATAGACAATGCTTGTATCCGATCTATTACTTTATTTAATATAACGTGTGTAGTAAAACATGAACGGAAACTAGGAAAATTACGTCATACCTATATCACTCACAGTGTGGGTGATATGGATTATATCTCACTGATAGAACTCAGTATCTCATCGTTTAGCATTAAATAAAATATTTATCATACGAGGTGGTGTATTACATTTGTATGATATATGCGGGTAGGGTTAATGCTATTTATAGTATACATGTATATGCGGTTAGCTTGGTTAAAACATCCATACACATGGGCATGCTGCTAGTTTACGGTTTACCATTGCTTCGTGGCTCAAGTGTGGGCGGTACCGTGGACGTAGTAGTGGGCGTGGTTGTTGTTGTAGTTGGTGTCGTCGTTGTTGTTGTTACTAGTGTTGGAAAATAAGCAGGTACACATACTAATTCGGCATGCACGTTTTAATGCATTTTTCATAAATATCGGAAAAGGGTATGTGTGACTTTATGAACATCTGAATTAAATGTCACCGGAGCATCGGAGAACGTTGAGACAGGTGCGGAATGTTATAAAGTTTCGGTTAGAAACCTCTTACGGTCAGGGTCAAAGATCACACATACTATGGTGCTATTTTTGCTTGTTACAAAACGAATTCTATGGGAAATTCGGCTCTACTCGGACATCCGATTTTCCGATTTCAGACTGTATATCAAATATTTACATAATTGAACATGTATCGAAGATTCTGTTCAGAGAAAAAATTCCATAAAAATGACGTCAGTGTCACTAAACGCATTCAAATGTCAAGCTTTTCATTAACCACGTTAAAAATGGCGGATTCTTGACCTCTGGCCCGTATCGACTCGATTACTTTGTTCGCTCTAGTAGATCCAATATGCGTTCGTTGGTAACAAAATACAGGAAACACCAGTCATTTTATTTAATAATTATTCAACTATGTATAAATTGTTTAATATGCCACAGCCGTGGTAAAAGCGGACGATTGAAACACTTCATCATTAAGTCGGTATCATTTAAAGTGCAAAGAGTAGAAAATGTGTAAGTAAGAGGGATAACTCTTGTTATAACAACCCTTCCTCTCATACGACAATTCTGCAGCAGACGACTTTGAACATATTTTGTCAAAACATAGAAAATTTCCATAATTGAATGGATAACCTATGACAAAGAGTGGAAAACATTGTGGCAAAAGGAGAAATTACACGATTTGTGCAATTTCTTCCTTTGTCACTACGTTTTCAAAAAGCCGTCTGCTGCAGAGACGTCAGAAAGCGTCTATATGAGGGAAAGGGTTAATAGCGTTTTAAAGAGACACACCCCTTCAGGGATCGTAATGTTACGATAAGATATTGCTTGACAAAGCTTGACCTCCATTCCTACATACCTTTGCAGCAGACGACGTTTGAAAACATTGTGTGACAAATGAGCAAATTCTCCTTTCGGATTTTTTTTCAAATGTATTCATTAACCCTTTCCCTCATATAGACGCTTTATGACACCTCTGCAGCAGACGGCTTTTTGAAAACATAGTGACAAAAGAAGAAATTGCACAAAACGTGCAATTTCTCATTTTGCCACAATGTTTTCCAATTTTTGTCATAGGTTATCCATTCAATTATGGAGATTTTCTATGTTTTGACAAAATATGTCCAAAGTCGTCTGCTGCAGAATTGTCGTATGAGGGAAAGGGTTAAATATTCTTTCATTGAAAGAACTCATCAATGTTCTTATCTAGGTTTTTTTTAAAGTCGTCTGCTGCAAATTTGTTGTAAATGGGAAAGGGTTGAGTAAAATGAGATATTCTTCCAGACAGATAAGTGGATAAATTCATCTTAGTCACGCCTTACGAATACCGACCTTCAGAAGTTTTGAAATTGGTTACAAATAACGATCCAACTATATACTTGTATGGCTGTCTTTTAGGCCATAGTCGTCATTAGAGGCTCCAAGATACTTGTGTACGACTTGATGATGAACAGGAAAGATCCTGATCAGATGGTGTGTCTGCATGGATTGATCTGGAGCCTGGCTAGTCGCGAAGTACCAAAAGTCAATTTCATTGTTACGTGGCATGATTCCTTCACATACGCCGGTGCGCCATGAACTGTCCGATTGTATTGCATTGGCAATCAATATCGACTCGGATAAGTATCAACTCGGATAAATAATTAACTGCCTATACAATCTTTAACTCCTTTTCCAACAACGAGGTACATACATTGTTCATCATCTGATCATTCTCTTAACTCGAACAGTCAGGCTCCAGACGTACTGTACTCTCTAAGGTTATATTGATTTTGCTATGTGCCGGCTTATTTTGAAATTGAACGTCGTTAACGGTAATGGCCACAAAAGGTCATCTACGGGAAGTCTATAAGTGATCCTATGACGTGAGCACAGAAACTTATACATGTTTAGTCGTAATATTCATTTCGTTATTGTATGTGTTGTTCGGAAAGTCCCATTCTCACTATCCCGGCGGATTGGTGCCCCGTTTTTAGCCGGATGATGGTTCGGGAGAAATGTCAAATGGGAAAGACAACTGCGGCACCGTAAACGTTCGGGAGATACCGGGACCAGAGCCGGGACAGTGAAAATAAGGCTTAAAGTCGTAACAATGTTACCTAAACGCCAACATTTTCTGTGTACGAACTTTACCACCCTTTCCCACATACAACAAATCTGCAGCAGATGACTTTGAAAAGATTAAGACAAAAATATGGAAAATGTACATTCACATATATCTTTTAAAGAGTTCAGACATTGCGGCCAAAAGAGCAATTGCTAATTTCAAAAGTCGTCTGCTACAGATGCGCTATAAAGCGTCTGTGTGTGGGGTAAGGATTATAGCTCTGTGAAACATACCTTCTTGAACACTGTATGGCTCTTGCTCCGCCTTTCTTTGCATGTAGTTTTCTCCACAATATGTGACTGTCAAAGAAATGTTAAACATAATGAAACGATATTATTCAAACAAAATGCAATGATAAAAAAGAAAATATTTAAACACCATTTCCCCGTTTTAACAAGGATAATTATCATAATGATCATGTTCACACAGTATCTTTATGAGCGTTCCATACGATTCATACGTGAAGACCTTTCCCAGATACAGCAAATCTGCAGCAGACGGCTTTGAAAACATTAATTCAAAAACATGGACATTCGCTTTAAATGAAGGTAAAGGTTGAACAAATTGTTGCAAAAGGAGAACATGCTCGTTTTTTAGCAATGTCCCTTTTGTCAAAATGTTTTAAAAAGTCGTCTGCTGCAATGGCGTCAGAAAGCGTGAATATGTTGGAAAGTGTTCTATCGTAAACTTTAACATGTTTATTCGCTCATTTTCAATTTCATTTTTAGCTCGATTGAGATCTTTACTACTCTGTTTTATTCTGAGACGAAAAATCTGCCTTACTGAATAAGTATGTGACTTGTTATAGACATGCGTATTGTTAAGAGAAACATGTGCACAACGTTTCATTTAAAAATGTTGCACGGTTTTTGAGTTACGGATAAAGTTGTGTGACGAAGCAGATGACGACAACGATGACACCGACGCCAACGGTATCACAACAACCCGACATTTTTCTTCGAAAAACACAGTGTGTGTATACCACGTGAATTTTGACGTCATATTTGCATGGTCAGACAGCATTGCTCTTGATAAGAATGATAACTTTTTTATTTCTTCACCCCTTTTAATGAAACATGGCGCAGTCTACGCCGCTTACAATGTCCTATCTCCGTTTGTTTTTTTACAGGAGTTTGATTGGTGGTCTAGTTTTTTCAAACACTTCGACGAACCTGTTCTCAAAATCCAGTTTTCATCGAAGTGTTTGAAGAAACTAAACCACTAATCAAACTCCGTTGAACAACCGGAGATAGGGCTCAATAAGCGGCCTAGACTGGGCCATGTTTCATTAAAAATGATGAAGAAATAAAAAAGTTACCGTGTTGTTTTTACTTCTTAACCGAAGTAAAATAGTTCTGCCCGCCGTAGCATTTATGACGTCAAAGTCACGTGGTATACACACTGAAACAGACAAGCTAAAAATAAAAAAGTACAAATGTACCTGAGCAGTATCCGGTGTCTCCCTTTTCCCCTTTCGGTCCCGCTGGTCCGGTAGGTCCCGTAAAACCCATCTGTCTTTGACCTGCAAGATAAGACAGCATACACGTAAAGTGGATTTCTTATCGCATTTATAATCAAAAGAAGAAATCACAGACTCGCTAACTTCTATCAATTATCATGACTGACAACACATTTTACATCTTCTATTAACCCTTTCTCACATACAACAAATCTGCTGCAGACGACTTTTGAAAACATAGTGGCAAAAACCTGAAAAATCTCCATAAAAGATAGCTTAATTGTTAAATAAAGATGAAAACATTGTGGCCAAAGGAGAAATTGCTTATCATGAGCAATTTCACCTTTGGCCACACTGTTTTCAAAAGTCGTCTGCTGCTATTGCGTCAAAAGGCGTCTGCATGTGGGAAAGGGTTAGAACGGTTTTACAGTTCTTTATTGTGTGTCATTATCTCCAAAAATACGCAATAAGAGGGAAATAGATTGCGACCAGCTAATGGGCTATGCTACTGCATCACTAAAACATCTAAATAAGTCTAGACATTTTGTTTCCTGCAGGTTGAATGAATCAATCATAATTAATAATGACATACTGAAGTTTGAAATTTAATGACATAATGTGCAATATCCCCTTTTGTCACAATGTTTGCAAGTCTTTTTAATGATTAAAGTCTCGTTTCATGAAGATGTTTCACATTTTGCCATTTTAAGACGTTTACAATGTCGTCTGCAGAAAGTATGTGTGTGATCTATATTGCATATTTATACAACATTTCCATGATCAATCTGCAAACGATTCCAGACATCTTGAATTGCTAGTTGGTGAAGAGAGAACAAACATATCAGCATGTTCATCGGCACAGCGTATCTCGAACTGTGGACTAAATACCATGCACATGCCTGAAACGCATTTATTTGCTAGTAGCCCCTTGGTGATGAATATGAATTGTTCAACGATCTAATTAATCACCAATAATCAAAACAAACAATAAACATTTTACATACAAACATGTAAACACGTATATTCACATACGGCTTGATTGATTTCGGTTTAACGCCATTTTTTTCCCAGTCATAAATCGGGGGCCAGTTCACCTACTCATGTGTTTCCTGGCTTTCCCACACCAAACCTTCACACAACATACTTTCCAGGCTTCCTTTCATCTTAGACACTATTAACCCATTGATGGAAGAAGAATGCCTCTAGTCGCGGTTATTTTTGTCAAACGTCGGAAAGAGTTTTTGGCCGAGCTTGCACATAAGGAACTTTGTCGTTAATTTGTATCTAAATTGGCGGCATTCGTCTTCTATGAAAGGGTTAAGAGTCTATGAGGAAAAGAAGCCAGTTGCTTGGAAAGTATGTTACTGTTTATAACAATCGTGTCTGGAACGATTTTAAAATGTTGTAAATTTTATACCAATGGTCGCAATATATACAAGTGCTAAGCACTTTTAGGTAAGTTGTGTTGGGGCTGTAGTGGACGGCAGCTATAGAACAAATACTGACACAACGTGTGGTGGTAGGGGGATGGTTGTGTGATGGGGGGTAACCCGGAGATGAATGTGATATACAGAATGCTTATCATACAGGGAAGTTGGTATAGCGTGATCATGCATGTTGGTATAATAACAATTACATAAGTCTTAAATGTACCTATATTAGATATGACACAAAACCGCATACAAGATCGTTATAGTGTTACCGATTGTTACAATCACGATGTATTAAGAACAAAATGTACGTAGTCCTATATTGGATGTGACGACAAACTACATACTAAACAATGTTCATGTATGCAGATCTAATATCACATGACTGAATCTTATTGTACTATAAGGCCTCCAACCCACAATACAAATGGTTGTTATTTTGATTATAATGATAACAATCGTTATAAAATTTACAATTAGATATTCATATATACATTAACATTTAAATATGTATCGGTATAGATACCGAAGTACATGTACACATTTTGAAAAAGCACTTTCAGTTCAAACGACTAGTGTGTATGATTCCATCATTCAAATTATTACAATGTTTGTAACCTAACGATTTGAAGCTTTCTACGACAATACATATCACACACTAACTCGTTTCGGCAAAACTGTGCTGGTATATAAAATGTGATTAATTAGCGGTCGTTTCATGGTTTATTCTCTGTGTATATATAGTCATGTACATTCCAACCTGTGTTTAAAGACCACCCATGGGAAGAGACCAACCTGGTCTTTGTTCACAAATGGTATTTTATCGAACGGTTATTTATGCAGAAAATGGGTAATTGGGAAATTAAAAGTGTGGTTGCTATAGACAGGGAATAGATAAACAAAGGTGGTCTTTAGCACAGGTTTGATTGTATATGCAATAAGTCACGTGTTCTACGTAAACGTGTAGGTATTGTATCCGAATGGCGTCAAATTGAGTCAACTGACAACAACGTTCATTTCGGAAATCGGCTACAGATGTTCTATTATACGCGGTGGGTAAAACTTACCAGCGACAACAGTTCTGACATTGATCCGCCAGATTGATTGTTCCAAATATAGTCTACGACACGATGCTTTATTGTAAGTTTACATTTACATGTAATTTGGAATAGTGTATTACGCTCCTTTCCGGAGGAGATGAATGCAATATACAGAATGCTTAACATACAGCTGCTTTTTAATTACCGGGTCATTAATGCATGCGGTAGGTAATAAGGAAATTAAAAGTGTAGTTGCTATAGTCAGAGAATTGCGAAACAAAGGTGGTCTTTAGCACAGGTTTGATTGTATATGCAATACGTCACGTGTTCTACGTAAACGTGTAGGGAATCGGCTACAGATGTTTCTATTATACGCGGGGGGTAAAACTCACCAGCGACCACAGTTCTGACATTGATCGGCCAGATTGATTATTCCTAATATAGTCTTCGACACGATGCTTTATTGTAAGTTTACATTTACATGTAATTTGAAATAGTGTAAAACGCCGCTTTTCGCAATTGTTTTCGTTACATCACGGCTTTTCCTTGGTAAGTTACCAGTACTACTGGTACATGATTCTGAGACAATCGATACAGTCGTAATGCTAGCCCCAAAACTACCTGAGCCAATACTACTACTTTTAAAGTATTGGGTATGACCCGGCCAGGAATTGAACCCGCGACCTCCCGCACCCGAGGCAGCCTCTCTACCACTACACCACCGAGGCGATAAAAATCTAGATTATGTAAGCTAATATATAGACGAATAAAAAAAAGCGTGTGTTAGAATTATCGATAAACAATGATAAATCTTGCATCTCCCACCTTTCATACCGAAAGCACTCCATTTTTACACCACGAAGCGATATATCATCGTTTTTGAAGTTAGCTTTAACCTTTTCACGAATATAACAAATCTGCAGGAGACGACTTTGAAAACATATTTTGAAAAAAACGTGAACATAAATAAGTAGTAAATAGGGCAGAACACATTGTGGTTAAATGAGAAATGGTTTATTATGAGAAATTTCTCCCTTTGTCACCATGTTATCAAATGCAATCTATTGCAAAGGCGTCCGAAAGCGTCTTTCTGTGAGATAGAGTTAAATTCTTAGCCGTATTGTATAAATGATGATATATACGCAGTCTAATCTAAAGGTAGCATATGCAACAATTTGTCTTCTACCGATCAGTCAAAAATCAATAATCGGCTATATAGAAATAAGAAGCGCAGTGTAACAAATGTGGGCATAACTTTCTTAATGTTTATTATATTTTAAGTTCGCATTCATATTTGGGAAGAACAAAATCTCTCGATTTCAAATATGTAATTTGTTTTAATTAGAAATAAAATTTAGGTGGGGGAATTTATATAAACATTAGGTGACCCTATATTCCTATTGAATTACATATGATTTTTGATAATTACACAGAAATTGCCATCAAATTTCGTTGGTTAATTAGTTATAACTTGTTTTCCTTTAAACTTTTTATAAGTTCGCATTCACATTCGTAAAGTATATTCATTTGTTTAAAGAAGGATATCATTTTTTATGAAATTAAGAAAAATTTAGGCGGGGGAATTAATGCTTTTGTCAAACAACATGTAAGTATTTTTTGTGTTCGGTGGAGTCCGTCAAACAGCAGCGGAAACTTACGAAGTTAATCGGATTTCACCGCTACTGGTTTTATGACTTCGATGTTTTATTGCAGGGCAATAAAATCTTACTCCTTCAGGGCAGGTTTTAAATATCTGGATAATTAAGGATTGAATTAAGAGTTTAATCAAATAGTTTTTATCCTCGCGCAATAACAATAGGAATATTATTAAATAATAGCCCGCCGTTGACATAAATATTACCTATAAATTAAGGCCAATTATGTATTTGTCATATTTAAATGTGTTAAAAGAATAAGAATAATAATTCATTTTGAGTATCAGCGAAAAATAAGTATACATGATACGTTGTCAATCTCACTAGGATTGATTATCCGATGTTGGTTATGGAAATAATACTGACCAAAAACTGTTAAATACATACGTTTGATGCGTAATAAAAAACAAAAACAAAAAATCATGTAATCTACACAAATGTTATTAACTTTACTAAAATCATCTTAGATTAATACACTTTATTGTTCACAAAGTGTTAATGTATGTTGACAATATTTCTGTGCAAACGGAAATGCAGTATACACTATTCCTGATATCATAAAAACTGTTTTCATAATATACAAATAAAAACATTTTAATTGCTACCTTTTTGCAATAAAAATATGCCAGCTTCTTGTAATTTTTATATAAAATGTGAAAAGAATTAAGGAAACACAATTTGTGTTATTAAGATAACCCTTTTGTTATTAACACACTATTATTTCTACCCAAGTTAATTAAAACTACAAAATGTATTTTCTTTTTTTTTAATACTGTTTATGAGAACTCTCAATGGATACCGTTTTTATTTTTAATGCTGTTTTTCAAAACATCATCTCAATTTTAATGTATTATTATAAGTGTCAAATGTGTGTATTCAGGTTAATCTGTAATGCTCTAATAGACACTGCCTCGGGCGTTTTATAAGTTAATTGGGTCATAAAAACCAGGATTGACATTTTCTGCCATTTGTTATTATCAGCGTGACTTAAAATAGATGTACTTGTGTTAAATTAAAAGTTACGACATAATATTTATTAGTATTGTTATCAGCTTCATGAAAATATTTAATATCATTTCTGAATAATGGATTTTCTGTATTGTTTATTTTGATACAGGTTGGATTGAATTTATTTTCAAACTTATGAAGTATGGGTTCTGATCTTCGTATACAAAATAGCTAAAATCTGCATATTAAGCTGAGAAGTTAAAAATCTTACATTATCATTTTTGATTTTTTTTTTTTTTTTATATATATATATAGCGACTTTCAGTTTTATATTGGTGGTTGAAGTCAGCCCTAAGTGAATCTCTTTGTTTTTTAATGACCAAAGTATAACTGCTCGGATTATATTTTTTAATTAAACACTTTATTATAAATTCATGATTCGGCTTTATTTTAATTAAATTAATGGTTATTTTTTTATGAAAAATCAATTTTAAACTTGATTTTATATTAAAACGTAAAACACAAATTTTGCTATGCTCGTTTAAATATAGCATATCCCTATAATAAAACCGTTAACCTACCAAGATTAAAACTGCTAAATCCGTTTGAATTACCCTGATGATTTATGATTTATGACCCCTACGAATTGCGTCGGTTATCTTCGTAAACTGCCGAAAGATAAGAAACTCCGGCGATCGATTAGGTGAAATATCGATAAAAGTTATTGAGTGAAACCGGAGAAGACAGATTGTTGGATATGTGTATCCGTCAAAAACGTCTGAAAGGTTTCTGTGACTGAATAACGAAAGGAGCAGTTCCGCGGATCTTCTGTGCGTAATTCAACGGTTTCAAGCCAAACTGGCATAATGTATATGAATCAAATGAGTGATTGATTGGGGTTAAACACCGTTTTCAACACTATTTCAGTCATATCACGGCTGCCAGTTCACCTTCTCATGTGTTTCCTGGACTTCTTACACCAGTACTCTACACAACATACTTTTAAAGCAACTGTCTGCTTTTCCACAAAGACTGTAAGCCCATTGGTGGAAGTCGAATGACGCTTGTCACATTGACTTTTAATCAAACGTCAGAAAGAACGTTGACCGAACTGGGGTTTGAACTCACAATCCCTGGCTTAACAGCCCGCGTCGCTACCGACTAAGCATCTATGGCTCGGCTGAATCAAAAGACATGGATGGACAAGCTGATCGTCTTCTACATTTGTCACGTTTTCAAATTTTTCAAAACATAGTGAAGAAAGAAGAAATGGCCTTTAACGCACTATTCTTTCTTATCATATAATAGTTGATAACAACTATTTTTGAGTCTTTATCAGTTTATCGTTTGATACGTGCATGGCAGATGAAACTAACGTTAACAGTATCAGATGTACATTTATCACATGGCAATGCTTGTATCTGATGTAATATACCCATCACGTATTTCTTTATATATGACACGTGTAATATAACATGACCGAATCACTATTTGTATATTAATCCGCGATTGTTTACACAATGGCTGACAACGTGTATACTATATGTATCCTGCGGTTGGCTTTTCTTAATCAGGACTCATAAACATTCGGAACCTGTCGGGCGTCGTGCTTGACTAAAGCCAAACTACAGCAGTGAATAAGTTTTACGGTTGCGGGATGCCGTTAAAAGTTATTCCGTTTTGACTTTGAATAATATCCGAAACAGTCCGCGTGAACTTTAATCATTCGGAACGGACTCGAACCGGATCTACGTCATCGAAATGTTTATTACGTCATTGCTGACATGTTATTATCCGTCTTCTATTTGAAATATCCTAGTGGGGCCTGATTGAGCTGATAGATTGTCCTCCGTGGAGTACATTTCTGTAAGGAAAATGGTTAAATGGCTCACGAAGTTAAGCAGGCTAAAATAATTAGATTGATATCGTAGACGCCGAGAAACGCCAAGGAAATTGGAAACAATGAGATAACAATCTGCTCTTATAGGATTGCGGTCCAGACAAAATCAACCGTTAGACGTTTACGATCAGTGTAAATTAATCACGATTAATCTACGCAGTCTGCGCAGTCTGATCAATACTTGGACATTTCGCAGTAGTCACACACTCATCGAGCATTTCTGACGTAGATTTACAGACAGGTCTACATCTACTAACTCAAGTACGTAAAGGTTGACATTCATTCAGCGCTTTTTTTTTATTTCTAAAATTTAATTATGCTTCAAGTAAGTGAAACGTATGGCCTATAAGGATATGTTTTAATGTCCCCAAATATAGTTTGATTACTGAAAACCGAATTATCTGCAAGTAAAATAGGTTTTGACCTACATTTCATTGTCTTTAGTTCAAAGCGGTAAATGTATGCGTAAGTAGTCAAGGACACGAACAGTTGAAACGAGACACACTTTGGAATTTGGAGATGGAAAACGGAATCATCGAAGTCTGTTTTCATGTTTTACTGAGAATGTTCAACTCTGGATGTGAATTAATTAATTTATATACTCTCCTCTTTGTGTATACGGACTTCATTTGGATTGCTATGTCAAATAAGGATTTTAGAACATGCAAAACGCCCTTTACCTTGATTTCTGTCATGGTTACAATGTTCAGACCAATTAAAACAAAATGAATACATGTCAATAAACAAAAATGTAAAAGGATCGTACTCATTCTATACACATCTAAACAAAATAAAAATATAGTTCACATTTTTGGACAATTTTAAAAACAAAGTAAAAACATGTTATACATTGTTAGATCAATGCAATAAAACTATAATATGGTTCACATTTTTGGACTTTTTCAAACATAGATATTATATGTTACACATTGGTGGACCATAAAATACAAGGTGAAACATAAGGTACACATTTGTTGACAGTTGCAAACAAAGCGAAAATATGGTACACATGTTTGGGACATAACAAACAAAGTAACAATATGATACACACTTTTTTATACCTTACACACAAAGTGAAAAATATGGTACACTTTGTTTGACAATTACAAACAAAGTGAAACTATGGTACACATTATTGGACCATTATAAACAAAGAGGAAATATGGTACACATTTTGTGTACAAACAAAGTGAAAATATGGTACGCACCCTTTGCTCCTTTTTGACCGGGTTCTCCTAGGTGCGGCATGCAATGCAAACAGTTCAAAATTATAAACCAACTCACACTCTTCTAACTTCTACAATGTGCAAGAGACAGATTCACAAATTAGACAGTCAAATAAACACGGTTCAGTTAGGGTTAGAAATAAATACTGTATTCAGAAACATGTTGTTTCGAACATTGAAGTGTATTGACAACGCCACATGGAACCCGACATTCTGTGTTTCGCAGTCAGCGACTATCTAAATAAAACTGTACGGATTCGCAGTCTAATATAAGGAAAGTTTGCCATCTTGTTCAAACAAGCATCCTGAAATATCGAGATTACGACCACAGGTGCCAGTCTCGTTTAAAATCTAAAAATAACATTTTACTATATAGTAAAATGCTATTTTTAGATTTTAAACGAGACTGGCACCTGTGATTACGGCTCCAATCGAAAACAACTCATACACGTATGCAGTTTTATCTTCATTGACGTTAATTGAAAAACCTCCGAAAGTCGGTTCGTTTGTGGTCTGATGATCATGTGAGCCTGCGTAACCTGATCAGTCGAGGGCTTGGCGTGAAACGGTTGTAACTTAAAACCTATTTTGAAAACCCTGGTTTGGGGGCAATTTTGACCCTTTTGTAAACAATGCAAATTTAGGTGCCATTGCTCAGAACGAGCAATGGCACCTAAATTTACATTGTTTACCAAGAAAAATGATTTAACGCTTATAAAGACTTTATGGCGAGGTGATTAACCTTGGTAAAAAAATACCAATTTTAGATACAACCGTTTCACGCCAAGCCCTCGAGATGGTCACTGTTCGCATCATCACGGTAACATTATGTTAATGCTCTCTGGGCAGAATTAATTTCAGTTTAAACTCATTGATACTACATCGATTGGGAAACAAGCTTTAAGCTTATAGAAATCTGCTCCATGGGAACTTAACCCATTCATAAGACTGTCATTGCAAAATTTCATATTGAATTTTAAAAAATAGTTGCATATTTCTGAATACAGATTTTAAATTGCAAAAATGAAAATAATTAACAATGTAAATAGCATCAACAGTTAAGTGTATGTACCGTTAAAAAGGCACTTACTGTACGAACATGTACACAATTATGTTACGGTTTTGAGATACAGAATGCAAATAATTTTGATTTCAGATTTTCTATGCGGTCTAAAAATCTTTAAGTTTATCAATATTTGTTGTTTAGAAAGATAATTGATAATAATCTAAAATTCATAATTAATTTAAAGCAGTGATTAACTGTTGGTGCTATGTTTACTAAAAGGATAGTCTTTTTGAGAAAGTACGGGTCCCGATCAATTTACAGGTCTTAAAAACTCTAAATTTTGCTGAAGTTTTATCAGAGCATTTAAACAAAATAATCTCCCTCTCCGATTTAGATATGAAATTTTGGATTTTATGATACACTAGGGACGGTAGATACGACTACGTTCCTGGATACACCTATCTCAATACAAAAACTGTATGGAACAATGCAAACAGCTCGTATATTGTATTTTGTTATTCCAAAACACGTCTATGACAGTAATTATTACTCTATATATTTCGAACTATTTTACGGACAAAAATAAATAAAACATTTGTACTCCGTGATAGCGGGTGACCCTACCATATCCAAAAGACTATAGACATTTATACAAGGTTATCATTTACGGATGTGTCAAAGTACAGAAATCGTTCAAAGTATACGTAGACAAAGCATTTTGTTACAAGCTCATCGTGAACATTGACAAATAAATGCGACCATGACGCCGTCGAAGTCATTTTGACCTTTGTACACATAATGGAAAATAACTTATATTTCAAAACGTCACAACCAATATTTACCACAGGCACTTTCAACATTTTCATTTTCTTGCATATAATATTTTACCCCAATACCGTATATTTTTTATTGGCGGCAGTTCATTGTTTCATGATCCCTGGGTAAACAAACCAGTACTAGGCTATACAAATATACCTAGGGCACAAGGGTACTCCGCCATGACCGCCGCGACTGAGGATGGAACGCGGGACGCTCGGTTCCAAATCCCCGATGATAAACACTCGGTTATGGCGTTCCATAGTTAGACATTTAGACTATTCAACTTTAAATCTTGATATCAAAAATATTTTTAACTTCATTCCATATTAATCTCCATAAACCAGTACCAGCTTATACATTAATCCCCCTTTCTCACATACAACAAATATACAGCAGATGCCTCTGAAAACATAAACGGAAAAACTGGAAAGTACCTTTAAATAAAAGTATAATTATGGAATCGAGTTGTTAACATTGTAGCAAAATGAAGAAATTGCTCATCAAGAGCAACTTTTCCATACAATGTTTTCAACATTTATCTGCTGCAGAGGTGTCTGAAATCGTCTGTATGTGGGAAAGGGTTAAATAGATATGAAAAATATCAGATTAATTAATTTATATAGTGAAATAATCTCATGCAAATGGCCACATGATTATTCCTGGCTATATGTCATCTGAGAAAACAAAATTTACATGACAAACAAGAGATATTTCAGGCAAACCATAGGGGAATCCCATGTCAACACTCTTTCAATAGGTAGTATGGAATAATCTGCCCCTACCATTACGATATAGGGTCAGGCATACGCCTATAAGGGTGGCACCCCTTGGGCAGTGGTGTGGTAAGGAAAAGGCTTTGGAGATAACCTGTTTGTAGACCAACCGGTTAACCTTTTAAACCCTGATTTTAGATTGATTCGTTACATAGTTAAGCCGTCTCACGAGAAAACCAACATTTTGGACTCGGCGTAAAGAAACGACCCGGATCTGCCTAAGCATACCGCGCAGGCGAACCCGGACAAACACTTTTCGCCTACTGTGGATTTTCTGTTTCAGGAATCATTACTATATACCTCTATCCACCTAAGACGGAATGTGTCGACCCGGTTCAGCCTGCGCGGACTGGGTCGATACATTACGCAGAGTCCATAATCTTAGTTTTCTCGCGAGACGGGTCATATGTAATGAATCCAAACAACAAAGTATAATTGTCCACTGTAGAATTTAAAAAAAAAAAAAAGCTGTATATTTACTTATTTACTATATTTAACGGAAGGTGCACAATCTAGTCGCCCGTTGAAAATTGGTTCCTGCCAGACGTACTAAATAACTATAGTGTGTCGGGTGCCAGGCTAATCTCATGTCAACACCATTTTAATAGTATGACATAACCAACGAAGCTGGTAAAACGCCGCGGATAAATTATCAACTTGACCCAAAAATCCCATTTTCTTCGATCTGATTTACTAACAGCACACTGCAACACGACAAATAACGATTCAGGAATTATGACTATTTATCATTTTTAAAAATTACCGACCCTTCCAACCCGATCAGAGAAAGATATATCGAAGTAAGATATTTCTAGATTGAAACATGAAATGATACATACGGAAACGTTAGCAGATTTATGTGTTCTAGTAAACGTGGTTGATGCCATAAAAACGACTGATGTCCATAAAATAAAGGAACCCACTTTTTATAAAAGATATTCATAAATAGAATAGAATAAAGCGATGGGTACGTGATGCTTAAAAGGGAGTGCAAAACAGTGCGTGAAGTCGTGAGGTTTTAAAATAATAAGGATTGTAGGAAAAACTGAATAGTTAGAATAAAATATTGATCTATTTATTTGAAACGATGGTGTTATCTAACTATCAATATAACACTTAAATTACCAATACAAAGTTTGTGACAGGTTATCTCCTCTGCAAGGAACAGCAAAATACCAAGCGATCCCGCATTGTTGTAGTTATGTTGTAGATAAAAGTTGACGAGCACCTGTGCAAGGAACAGGTAAGACCAACGCGAACCAAAGAATACGCACATTAGTACCAACACCTTTTATTTCCTTTGTATAGTATGTCTTCCAAGCGGAAGAAAGTCAGTAAAACACTTTATATCATTACTCTATCCAAAGACCAAGTGGTCGAACATTCGATTATTAAAGAGTTGTAATGTTATAAAGCGCTTGTCTTTCCGCCCGTCTGCATATATTGCAACTCTATGTCCTGCCGTACTTTCTAACAAAAATAATTCAATATAATATGATTTATAAATTATTCATTAAACATCTATTAAACATGTCGGACGGTTTTCTGATAACGGCCCATACACATATGTTGTGGTTCTGAACCAGAGCAACGTCATCGTTTTACAGTTTACAAGTATCATTTTTCAGTCCTGTTAAAATTGAGTCACACCATGAAATACCGACCTTCGTAACTATTTAGCCATTCATATTATAATTGTAAATGCATTAAGAGGAAGTTCTGAAAGGTGTATAACCTTGATTTCAGGTATGTATTCTATTTGTGTTTTTCTATTAATATCCAAATTGTTCTAATGTCGGTTTCCGCATGACGTGGCTCGTCATTGGTTTCAAGCCTGTTGTTGACCCACGCGAAGCATGTTTACCAATGGTATCATAAGGTCGATTAAGTTTTCTGTCCTACCTTTTTCACCTTTATATCCTGTAAATCCGACGAGGCCGCGTTGTCCTTTTTCTCCTTTCAAGCCCAAACCTATACCAAGGCAGCATGCAAATATACAAATCAATAAGTGTGAACCTGAAAACAGTGAACAAACTCATGCTGGTGAAGTTTGGTGAATATCTAAAAAATTGCTGACTAATATTGATTAGTAATCTAGGTTTCTTTCAGTCGCCACTTCCACCAATATCTAAATGAAAAAAATATGTTTAAACAATTAGGTCAGATAGAAAGAAGCTTCTCCGATCCAAATATTCAATGGTCTGTCATAGTATACGATGAATAACTTGTTAAAAGAGTAAGTCATAACGTTAGCAATGCAGCAGGCTAATTGGCAAACCCTTTCCAACATACAGCATAACTGAAGCAGACGACTTCAAAGATACTCAGGCAAAACTATGTAAAATATCCACAAACAAAGGTATGGAATTGAATAGAGTTGAAATGATTGTGGCAAAAGAAGAAATAACATATTATGAGCATTATCTCCATTTGCCACACCGATTTCAAAATTCGTTTGCTTCAGGGCTACCAGCGTCTACATGTGGGTAAGGGTTGGCTGAAACGAATTATTACTAGTACATTTGAAGTGACAAATAAACATGTGCATTTATAAAAATAAAAGACGTCTAAATTTCTGAAATATAAGCCATTCAATATTCTAGAAGTCATAAAGATTTCAGTTGTTCCGTGTGACAGGATAAAATAGTATTCGTCATTGTCAATGTGGTCCTCGTCTGTTTGAAGATAGACGACGCTTTCCTCGTGATTGTGGACACTTTTGTCTGAAAACGTTTGACCTCTAGTAAAACTTAACAATATTGAACTTATCCTGACCTTTGTGAAAATATGTAATTTCCACCAAATACAAGTATTGTTCATCAAATGTTTGATTTGCTTTATGAAACACTTAAATAATATAATTATTTGTTTACTTTCAAACTTATGTTGTGAATTAAAGGTATAAAGCCAATAGCAGGGTGATATACACTACACATACATGTATAGGGGGCATTGTATGTATGCAAACTATTACAACACGGGAATGGCCTTGTCTAAGTTGGGAGAACTTATGGCCAGACCCTTTTGCCTATATATTATGTTACCTTTGTTCTGTAATTTGTTTTTTGGCAATAACACGTGTTTTAAGTAAAGTAATAATGTAATATATGATACACACTCCTAATTTGATGAACAACGGTGAACATGGGTGTCTAACACTAATACATATTCAAAGGTCAGAATTGGATCATTATTTGCAAGTAGTACCACCCGACAAGATATCTAAGTTTATATGAAAAAAGGCTCTGGATAGCCGTGGCATGATTATAGCATATTTTTATCTTCATATTTCAGTGTTGTTGACGTTTTAAGAAATATTCAGCTATCGAAATTTACACCTAACCAGTGTTTCGCATAGGACCATCCAATTGCCGGCAACGTTTGCATCATAACACGACAACGACTCAGGTTGTCTGCGGAACGTTACATTATAATAAACTATTAAATGCAAACATCGAGGGCTTTGCGTGAAACGGTTGTAACTAAAAACCCATTTTGAAAACCCTGAATTAGGGGCAATTTTGACCCTTTTGTAAACAATGCAAATTTAGGTGCCATTGCTCTGAACGAGCAATGGCACCTAAATCTTCATTGTTTACCAAGAGAAATGATTTAACGCTTATGAAGACTTTATGGTCAGGTGATAAACCTTGGTAAAAGAATACCAATTTTAGTTACAACCGTTTCACGCCAAGCCCTCGACATGATCTAGCTGTAAACCGAGTGGATGATATATGCAATATCTACGGACAAAGATTTGAAACAATAATCGTTCCTTTACTAACATGACTTGTGTCGGTCATGGCAGCAGAAGGGTCATGTTATAACATTTAAATAACGCGTGATTCGATCAGGCCAATCGTACACTACTCTTAAGGTTTCCTCTGTAAAGTCCATGGGAACGTATTGAATTAAAATATGGGTACCATGGATTTTCTTCTCTGGCCTGTTTAGAGGAACCCTAATAAGTATCAGTCGCCAAATACGCAGGAAAATTAAGCATGGCATCCTTAAGGTCGCAGGAATCGACGCTGTCGACTAAACTAACTATCTAAGTGTTGCCAGGCCGACGATGATTTTAATGACAGTGAAAGGGTTTGATCATCAACTAAACTATATTTTTTTTCAGGAAACTATGTATGTTGCACCACTAAATCTATCAAGTGAATAAATAAAGGAATAGAACTGCATTCTGAATGGTGAGTGCAACCAACATCTACTGTGATATAAATCTACCTTGATCACCCTTGTAACCATAGAAACCAATATCACCTCTTTGACCTTTCTGTCCTTTGATGCCGGTGCCTGAGAGCGTGCAAATAAACATTTCATTTATCAAAGGTAACTATTAATAAAGGTAACTAATCTACGGTCTCTTTTCAATGAAGATGATGTATGTATATTGTTTAATGGTTTGAATATGATGTTTGAAAAACTGGTACCGTGGACTTGTGGACGCATTGGCATTATAACCAACGGATATACACTCTTAAATGTCATTGGCACGGATAGTTTGATGTCCAGGTCCATTTAAAAATGGCTGTTTTAAGAACAAGAACTCGGTTTTAAAAGGATCATGTAGAAACTAAATAAGCACAGGAATTGTTAAGATATTATGGAATTCGTACTGAAATCATTTGAAATTAACTAGATTAGTACAAGAATAATTTAGAAATGCATGTAACTAAATTAGTTTGTAGGAATCGCTTAAAAATAACAGGATAAGTGAAGGAAACATTCAGAAATCACTGGATTAGTACAGTGGCCATTTATAAATAACTGGATTAATACAGTGGTCATTTAGAAATAACTGGATTAATACAGTGGTCACTTAGAAATAACTGGATTAGTACAGTGGTCACTTAGAAATAACTGGATTAGTACAGGGGGCCATTTAGAAATAACTGGATTAGTACAGTGGTCCTTTAGAAATAACTGGAATGATACATTAGTTGTTTAGAAATGCATTTAACTGGGTAAGTACGTGGGATTATTATCAATCATATATATAACAAATAATTGGATTAGTACAGAGATTACCTAGAAACAATTAGAATAGTAAAGAAACAATTGAAATAGTAAAAAGATCATAAGAATTAACTGGAATAGTACACGACTCATATAAAAACACTATTGTACTAGTACAGACTCTACTATTCAATTATTATTTTCTCTTTGTATGGGTGATTTCTTTTCATTTAACAGCGATTGAAAGTTGATGTTCTTACTTCAAGGATGCCGGTTAACCGTCTATTATGTGATATAACAAAGATGTATAAATATTCACCTGAAATGTATTTAGTTTACATTAGATGTTAAGTTAGTTTAAAATTTATCTTATATACATCCCTTTTTCCTGGATTAAAAACCAGTGCTCGTGGGAAGTTCCAAAGGTTGACCTATGTGTCCTTTGGTTTGAACCCAGGATTTTTGGACAGTGTGGCATGCGCTCTTCCTCTTGGCACTGGTCTCCCACAAACTTGAATTGTCAAATGTATTATCAAATCTGATACATATGTTTTGCCTTTGGTCACATTTTGCATGACCATTACTCCGAGGACTATGATATTTGCACTTAGGATTATTGGCTGACTGGCTGATGTCAGGACTCTTGGACCGGTAGTATAAGTACATTGTTCAGGAAACGCCGTCATATAACTGAAACATTGTTGATATCAGCGTTCAACGCCATACAAACGAACAATGAGAGGACTTTAAGTAACTGTTGTCAATAATATTGCGTGAACTAATGGTGTACTTCAAGGATGTTTATCTGCGTATCTGATTTAGCCTTGAATAGCTTTGATAAAACACTGCCAGAAAAAAAGTAACATCTGATATTTTTAAGCGTAATTTTTATACGAAAATAAAAGTATCGAGAGAAAAGGAAAAATTGCTCGCCTTGAGCAATTTCAGCTTTTTCCAAATTCCTTTCACGATGCATCGTCTGTTCGAAATGACTTTTATTGTCGTCTCTTTGTGCAGGGAAAATGGGATGAAGGACATTCGTACTGTAAAGGAAGTATGTAAGACTAAATCAAAGTCTGGATAAATGGCCGGTAGTTTCGCGGCGGGGAGAGGTTATTTGTTTCGCGGGAAAACACGATCAAACACGTCTCTGGACCATTTAATTACTATTGACCTCATCGTCCATCAAAGATGTAAACGTCGGTCGCCCTTCTCGCCAAATTACGCCGTCCTCATATCAGATCTCTAGGTGATGGGGCTTATATCAAGTTCTAAAAACCTTATTTGACACTCAAACCCTATGTTGTGGGTACTCAAAAGAATCGTCTCAGTGAGACGATTCTTTTGAGTACCCACAACATAGGGTTTAGCTGAGTAATGAGAATATATTGTTGAGAAAAGACCAGTGAACACTCCCCTTTATCTAATCCTCTGTCATACGTTATGTGTGCATTTCGAGGGCTTGGCGTGAAACGGTTGTAACTCAAAACCTATTTTGAAAACCCTGGATTAGGGGCAATTTTGACCCTTTTGTAAACAATGCAAATTTAGGTGCCATTGCTCAGAACGAGCAATGGCACCTAAATTTCCATTGTTTACCAAGAAAAATGATTTAACGCCTTTAAAGACGTTATGGCAAGGTGATTAACCATGGTAAAAAAATACGAATTTTAGTTACAACCGTTTCACGCCAAGCCCTCGATTTGTTGTCACGTTTACCTTATATGAAACGTTGAGTCGTCTGCACCAAAACAGATTTAATGGAAGAAATTTGAAATGCTTTCAAATATAAGGACACGTTGATAGAAAAGGATAACTTGTTCATGATAAGCACAGTGCTTTCAAAAGTCATCTGCTGTAGAGACGGCAAATATTGTCTACATTTTTCTTGGACGTATTTATTCAGTACGGGTGCTCTAGAGTGTTAAATTGCTCAAAACGTGGTATTTGAATGCATAATTGGTCGAAAAATTAGTATGTCTAGAAATTGATTTACGCTTTAATTCTTATCTTGGTAAATATGGCATGTTATGCCTTTGCGGCAGACGGCTTTTTAACGATACATAATAGGAAGTATTTCCCTTAACCCTTTCCCTAATATATCATATCTGCAGAATTTGTAAAACAAACAGGCAAAACTGTAGAAAATATTGATAAATGTAAGTAAAAGTATTGAATATAGTTGAAAACATTGTGGCCAAAGGAAAAAATACTGATCATGAGTTGCCTTTTGCCAGAATATTTTGTAAAAGTCGTCTGCTGCGAAGGCGTCACAATGCGTCTAGAAGTGGGGAAGGTTTTAATGTTATTAACCCTTTCCCTCATACGGCAATTCTGCAGCAGACGACTTTCCACGTATTTTGTCAAAAAAATAGAAAATCCCCAAATTTAATTTAATCGATAACCTATGACAAAAATCGGAAAACATTGTGGCAAAAAGGAGAAATTGAACGTTTTGTGCAATTTCTTCTTTTGTTACTATGTTTTCATATGCTGCAGAGGTTTCAGAAAGCGTCTATATGGGGGAAAGGGTTAACTCTGAATGCAAGCAATCGACTCTAAGAAAATCATTTCACATAAACGGTTTAAGAAATGAATTGGTAAAGCAACTTGGGAGCGAACTTTCCCACATGCATCAGACGTATTTTTACTTAACTCATCTTCAGCAGACGAATTTTGATCACATTGTGTCAAAAGAATCAATTGCTCATAACTAACAATTGCTCTTTTTCACACACAGTTTAAACTATATTCAGTAATGATAGTTTCATTTAAAAAAAGATGTTTAATGCTTTAGTCGAGATGCTTCCAAAGTCTTCTGCTGCAGTGGTGTTGTATATATAGGAAAGTGTTTAACCGTTCCCATGATTTATTAGTTTAAGAACTCATCGAATTTCTTAGAACTCTTAGCTTGGCGTGGTCATTCTAAAACACCAATGCAGTCCATTACCTATGTAGTATTCTAAGACGTCAGAGAAATAAATAAATATTATGCCGAGTCATCTCTATAAACAGATGCTACTTCTCATTTAAAAACATTGTCAACCTGATTATCTAATTATCTGATTGTGCTCTTCGAACACATTGCAACTGATAGACGCGGTCTTCTAACATCGTCTATTCAAGGAACTATGACGTAAACCCCGAGAGACAAGGGTCACTTAACTGAGCTTGTCTAGACAGAGTTATTGACCAACAGAAGCTGCGACGAGAGAAAATGGAGAGAAAATGGACCTTGATTTTAAACGAAAGTCGAAATAATTTCGACAGTGAAAGTTTGGATCACTACGTGCACCTAAATGTGCTTTTCACTATATAACAGTCTATACCACTCAATGAGTTTAGTTTAGACTTATTAATTTTACATCGATTTGCGAAACAAGCTTTAAGCTTATATTAATCAATGTTTGCTTCATGGAGAGAATTAACCGATACTCGCGCCATTTGTTTGGGAAATTTCCCAAAAGGCAGCACCCGCTAATCACGGGATTCGAACCCGGGATCTTTGATACAAGAGGTCAACGCAGTATCCCCCTGCACCACTGGCCTCCAGTATATATTTACAGTTTGTCTTAATCATCTTGGTAACGAGTATTGTGTCGTTGATGTTTGGCATGCATGGTTTAAAGAGATGACAGAAGCTTAGATACGGAGGATTACAAATTTTTCTTTTCACCTTTCGAAGTCAAATGAGTCGTACCACGAGAAAACCAATATAATGGCCTCTGCGTAATGTATCGACCCTGATCAGCCTGCGCAGTATGCGCAGGCTAATCCGGGCCGAAACATTCCGTCTCAGGGGGATAGAGGTATGGATTAATAATTCATGCAACAGAAAATCCACAGGAGGCGAAAATTATCTGTCCAGATTATCCTGCGCGGCAAGCTTAGGTTGATCCTGGTCGATACTTTACGCCGAGTCCACAATATTGGTTCAAATTATGATTTATGAGAGGACAAATGCCCCTTATCAAAAAGAGTAATTCTACGTCCCTCTTTGGTTTGACATAGCAGAGTCTAATATCCTAGATGCACATTAGTTACAACTAAGAAGACGGTAAACAACTAGACGTGTTTGATATAAAGCGTCGGGAACTAATTATTCCTATCCCGTACGTCCTTAATTCTTCTCTGTGATAAATTATCTGGTCTGTATATCCAGCTAGAAATTAGATGTTAACTCTTTTCCGCATGCAATAGATCTGCTGCAGTCGACTCTTTTTTTTTTTATAGATATCATGTCGAAAATATGGAAACTCTCTACAAATGAGTGAACACTTATTGAAATAAGTTGAAAACCTTGTGGTGTAGAAATTGCAACAATGTTTTCAAAAGTTCTCATGCTTCAGAGGCGTCTGAAAGCGTCTGTATGTTAGGAAAGGATTGTCGTTATGCCTGAAATGGGCGACTTTAGCCGTCCCTACATCAGTCGACTTTTGGATATATTTTGGGAAAAGAAGCTATACTTCCAATTTTATATATTTCGTTTTTTTTTCAAAGCTTGCAGCTTTACACTTATTAAATCACTTGACTTTTGTGGAGTGGATTGTTGCTTTTTATGCTTGTTGAATATGTTACGCTTTGCGACATGCACTCGATTTGTTGACGCACTTATACGCAGATGATATTTTTAAAAAAACCCGATACAATTGTTATTCCTAAATATGATTTCCAAGTCTTTTGATGAAGATTTACTGTATGTCGGTAATAGTTTATGAAATCTTAATAACGACTCTGAAAATATCTTGCCAAAAACATTGCCCATTGGAAGCAATTTTTCCCTTTTTTTCCCACAATGCGTTCAAACGTCGTCTGATGCAGTTTACTGTGTGCAGGAAGGGGTTTTAAAAATACTTAACCCTTCCCAGATACAAGGAATCCGCAGCAGTCGATTTTTTTCTAAAACATCTTGCCAAAAATATAAAAACATTGTGGCCAAAAAAAAATATCCAATAATCAGTAATGTTTCCTTTCGCCATACGTTTTTTAAATGTCGACTGCTGCTGAAACGTTAGAAAGCGTCTGTATGTGGGAAAGGGTTAAACCTGATAGAAAGAAGTTATTATCAGACGACTTACAGGTACAGTTCTGACCCTCGCTAGACACGATCACGCCGCGGTCCCCTTGTTCTCCCTTCTGACCTTTGCCACCCGGATGTCCTCTGGGGCCCGGTTCGCCGCTGGCTCCCCCTTTTCCGTCCGCACCACGTTTCCCTCGTCTTCCATTTCCTCCCCTGATACCGTTTACTCCAGGTAATCCTGAATCGTAGATAGAGATATAGTGTATTGATTGGGGTTTAACAGCAGATGACTTTGAAAACGTCTAGGCAGAAATGACAGAAGATCCCTTTATATGAAAGAACAATAATAAATGGAGTTGAAAACATGGTGGCAAAAAGAGAAATTGCTCGCCATGTTTTCAAAAACCAATCTGCTGCAGAGGCGTCAGAAAAGCGTCTATATGGGGGAAATGCAACTTTCAAGGCATATCACGGCGGCCAGTTCACCTACTCATTTATTTCCTGGCTTTCTCATACCAGTACTCCACACAACAGTCGTCCGTGTAAGACATTTTAATCCTTTCCGTCATATAGACGCTTTCTGACGCCTCTGCAGCAGACAGCCTTTTGAAAACATAGTAACAAAAGAAGAAATTGCACAAAACGTGCAATTTCTCCTTTTGCCACAATGTTTTCCACTTTTTGTCATCGGTTATCCATTAAATTATGGAGATTTTCTATTTTTTGTCAAAATATGTTCAAAGTCGTCTGCTGCAGAATTGCCGTATGAGGGAAAGGGTTAAAGCTTATGTTTCACACAGAATGCTGGTCCATTGGTGGAAGACAAATGACGCATTGACTTTTGTCGAACGTGGGATATAATGTTGGCCGACCTGGGATTCGAACTCACAACCCCTGTGTTGAAAAAAAAAGAGATAGATGATAATCTACGCAAAGGTGATTTGTTTTATAATGTATGTATGTTGTTTTACGTCTCTTTCAATATATTTTTTTCAGTATTATCATGGCGTTTCCTTTGAAAAGTTGCATGTTCATCAGGCTCCAAAACTATAAAAGTTTAAACTGTGCTCAGAATTTGTTCCCAAGTATCTTATTGGTCGAAAACAAATTCGTTCTCCAAATTGACCAATCAGAAGCCTTATTTGGAGCATGGAGTTCATTTCTGAGCACTGAGAAAGTTTTCAGACTTTTATAGTTTCTGACACTGGTACATTAATTATCTTGAACCCGGCGAGTCTGTCGTGATGTTTACCCCCCAAATCATGAGCGCCTTCAAGGGAAAGCCAAACACGACCTTTGTAATGTCTTTTGGATTGACCCGACTTGGGGGAATGGTGAATGTCATGTTCATATAACAAAACCTCTTTTATCCCGGTCAATTCAAATTAAACAGTGTGTTTTCCATTACATTTTAGATACGTGTACAGGACGCGAAGTTGTAGCCTGTATGTTATAGATACAACTCGATCATGACTACACACGTTTACTCGAAGTAAAACTTATCAATCAGGAAAAACGGAAGAAAAGATGGAAAATGGATTTGAGATATATCATAATAACGAATACGATGACATAAACTATAGCGAAATAATTGGCATCAATCTCTAACAGTGCGTGCGTCATACAAGCTGTCAATTCATGAGCCCACAGTTGCCTCAAGTACATAGTTTATAGTACATATATTCCAATCTTGTCTTATAATTCTTATTTAAAAATAGTATACAGGGGCGTAGCTCCCTTTAAGCACTGTAGGCACGTGCATACACATTTGTTTCTCAAAATGCCCCAAAATGCAGCTGCGACGATAGACATCTGCGTAATGTATCGACCAGATCAGCCTGCGCTATTCGCGCAGACTGATCCGGCCGACACATTACGTCTTAGGGGGGATAGATGTAAAGAGTAGTTATTCCTGAAACAGGAAATCCACAGGAGGCGAAAAGTGTCTATCCGGGTAGGCCTGTGTGGCATGCTTAGGCTGATCCGGGTCGATACTTTTTGCAGAGTCCACAATGTTGATTTTCTCACGAGACGGCCTACACATTGATTATTGCAAAGCTACGCCCCTGGTATATTTTATAATTAAGTATAACGGCCGCTCCATGAGAACACCGGATAATTCAGAGCTCTAGATAAGACGAGTAGTCCACAACACCAAATCCTTATATGAAAAGAAAAGGTAGGTACTCCAAAGAATCGTCTCATTCGGTTTAATTGAGTCAGTCATAAGATAGATAGTGTGGGGGAAAAGACTAATTAACTCCTTTCTATCCAGTCCTCTGGGTTATAATATTGATTCTTTACCTGGTGGACCTTTGGGTCCGTCTGATCCGGGTTCTCCAATCCGACCGCCTCCTCCTTTGTCACCTTTCTGACCCTTGAGTCCTGGAAATTAAAGAAATAGTCAATACCATGAACGGTTAATACTGACGAATGTGAAATTAAAGAAATAGTCAATACCATGAACGGTTAATACTGACGAAAGTGAAATTAAAGAAATAGTCAATACCATGAACGGTTAATACAGACAAAATAGTCAATACTATGAACGGTTAATACTGACGAAAGTGAAATTAAAGAAATAGTCAATACCATGAACGGTTAATACTGACGAAAGTGAAAATAAAGAAATAGTCAATACCATGAACGGTTAATACTGACGAAAGTAAAATTTAAGAAATAGTCAATACCATGAACGGTTAATACTGAAGAAAGTGAAATTTAAGAAATAGTCAATACCATGAACGGTTAATATTGACGAAAGTGAAATTAAAGAAATAGTCAATACCATGAACGGTTAATACAGACGAAAGTGAAATTTAAGAAATAGTCAATACCTTGAACGGTTAATACTGACGAAAGTGAAATTTAAGAAATAGTCAATACCATGAACGGTTAATACAGACGAAAGTGAAATTTAAGAAATAGTCAATACCATGAACGGTTAATACTGACGAAAGTGAAATTTAAGAAATAGTCAATACCATGAGCGGTTAATACTGACGAAAGTGAAATTTAAGAAATAGTCAATACCATGAACGGTTAATACTGACGAAAGTGAAATTTAAGAAATAGTCAATACCTTGAACGGTTAATACTGACGAAAGTGAAATAAAAGAAATAGTCAATACCATGAACGGTTAATACTGAAAAAGTGAAATGAAAGAAGCATATAATCCGTTTTTATTCACTCCTCTTTCATATTTTACTACACAAAATAGTATTGAATTATCAATACTTGAATTATTCAAGTTTTGATTCTGGTCAATGCGATTAACTAGTTGTACATATGAGAGAAATATGTTGGACAATGTTAGTGTCCTTTCTATAATAGCGTGCCTGTCTCTGTTTTGACGCCTGTCACCCTTATGGGACAGGATTAATAGTTTTACTATGTTGCTTATAAGCTGACGAGCAGTGTGTCAGTCAAGCTTATATTATTGTACATGCCTTTATCGACGGTTTATACTGTCTCAAAATCACTGCCAATATCATGGAAATTTCTGTTGAAAGACGTAAGCACACAGCCTTTGCTACACAGACGTATTGGAGAAACCGATTTCATGAATCGATGGCAAATAAGTTGATGCAAAGGTAGATTAGCCACACCTTTGGACATTTGCAACAATAATAGATAAAAGTCTTAATGTCACCGTAACTTTATTAAGAACGTATTAAATGTGCACTTTTCAAAATTGCCGTGTCCCTAGTTTTGAACATTTTTATACTCCGAAACACTGCGTTAACCGTTTCCCGCATTCGACATATATAAACCAGGCAACTTAAAATTTACTAAGGCAAAGCAGTGGGAATGAAAACATCATGGCAAAAGGATAAACTGCTATTTATGCGCAATTTCACACAATGTTTTCAAAAGCCGTTTGTCGTAGATGCGTCAAAATGTCCAGGCAAGTAGGAAAGGGTTAATATGCAGCCATATTATTTATTATAATTAAGCTAAGCAGTTTGTAATACTTCCAATACTTTGATTTATCATTGAAAAGCGTCGTCGATACATTCAATAGTTTACATCTCTAAATTAATCGAAATGCCTTAAAATAAAAAAGGTAGTATCCATACCATCAACACCTGGTGGGCCCATGTGTCCCATGACGCCCGGGTTTCCATTGGAACCTTTCGCTCCGCTCGGTCCCGGGGGACCAGGTGGTCCGGCAGTCGCGGGGGCACCTGGAAAAGATAATCGTATACATTATGTTCATTAATTTGTCGCGATAAGCTTAAAGTGATTTTTGTTGCATCTGTGACCAGTAAAGACGCCACAACGTCTCACTTAAGACCACGTGTTATATAATATTAAACTCATATCTTTGGTGCGACTTTAAATGACACCATTTTTGATAACACGTGCGTGCGATTCAAACAAAGATCAGTCGACACATTCGTGCAATCTTATCTTGAGCAATATTGTTCGTTGATTGTAGACAAAATCTGTTCAGTAGACAGTCCAACCTGTCTTTAAAGACCACCCATTAGTAGACCAATCTTGTCTTTGTTCACAAGTGGTCTTTAATTTAAGTGCAGGGTCATTCATGCAGGAAATGAGTAATTGAGAAATTAAAAGTGTGGTTGCTACAGACAGGGACTTGCTTTACAAAGGTGGTCTTTTGCACAGGTTTGGCTGTATATTGTAAAAACAACATGTTATAAATGAATCGTGTTGACACCAGTCGCGTATTCAATGGGCGCGTCTAATGGGAGCGTTTTCAGATTAACTTAGAACTCGGATGAATCAACTAATCAAAATCATAGCACTCGCCGGACACTGGATATGTAACGACAAACTGAATACATTCCTGGATGAAGGTTTTTTAAAAAATACAGAGAAATAGATTTTCCGACGAGATGATAATATAACTTCTACATGGCATTTATCCTTGGCTACTTGCAAGAAGAATTTTTAAAACATTGTAAGAAAAGGAGAAATTGCGTCAAAATATGTTTTAGAAACTTTAATAATTATGCTTTCAGTTTCATTAGATGTTTTCCACGTTGTCTGCTGCAGAATTGTTGTATGTTGGAAAGGGTTAAACTAACAGCAGTGATGGATCACGTAGATAATCGCAATCTCCGTCTCGACCACACTTCGTGTTTGTGATGTTACATTAATGGTCAATATTAAACCTATCATCCTTGAGTTAATTGACACCAACTGTGTATCTTGCATAATATATTTGTTTAAAGTCAAAACAGTCTATGCCGGCCGTTAAGTTAGTGCCTCTAATAGGATGTTAACATCGGGACGTGTTGTTTATGTTAACTCTTTAAGCGCCGAATTGTTTAAAGCGGACTCTTCCATGTTAAAAATCGGGCTTTCCATTTCTCATGTTATAAGAGATTTGGAATATTTTGATAGCTAACATATAAACAATGCTGATTTCAGACGAGACAGCTCGCTACGAGCTGACTCGCCTGGATCTGTATTGTTTGCAAAAACCTCAAATTTGTCATTGGCGCTGAAAGAGTTAAAGGAAAAACACATACGTAATCACAGATCAGACCGACATTGAATGCAAATATATATATTTTTTAAATAAATACGATTACATGTATTCACATGAATTACCAAGTTATATACATTTGAATAAACATTTCAGCAAAAACGAACATTGTAAAAACCTGTTGTTATGCTATATTTGTTCTCATTTAACATACATGTACCCAGTAAACACCCGACGTCGCATTTAAAGACAAAGTAAATACAATATGTAATAAAGGGTCGTTATGCCCTAATAATATTTTCTTTGATCAATAAAATAAACGTATTTATGTCTATTTAGCCAGAAATAGATGTCATGAGGGATTAAAATTAAAATTAAATCCTGTGACAAATTATGATGTTTGTCAGTTTGTCTGTTAACATTTTTTATTCCATTATATTGATATATTTGTCTATCAATTTTCAGACATCTGACATAACAGGAACCGTCCATCAATGAGCAGATTTGCCAGCAGTAAACTACATATCAAGGATCAAGTCTGTAATGTCATGAGATGTCATTTGACATTAGAAATAGAGACATGGAGTCAGTCGTACCAATCCCCGAAAGGTATTTTATTCTATGTTGAATTACATAGCTAGTCATATATTACCAAAATTATGCACTATAACAGTATCAACACATGAGATCTGGACGTATTAGTCGTCCCAGATGAGATGGACATTCGGAAATCTATCTTGATAATAAATAAAGCCAGTTCATTAAACCTTTTCCCCATACAACACAATTGGAAGTAGACAACTGCATAAATATAGGCAGAAATAGGGGATATCTGTGTAAATGAAAGTAACATTTTTGAATAAAGTTGAAAACAAAGTGGCAAAAGGAAATGATTTACCTTTCAATAGTATTTATAGAAATACATATTAATATGTGTGGTACTAATTTTTGTAGATTTTGAGGGTCAATCTATCTACTGCAGTACTTAAACATCAAGTGAAATATAGATCAATCATACATGCATTTTTTTTATCTGATGTAAGACCTTTCAAAATCACTCATTTAAGAACCCACGACCATTTGTCAGGCGAAAAAAACACCATTTAAAAGGCATTTAATATAACAATCAAAATAGATGAATTTGCAGTACCGGTAGTTGAAATAATTATTCAATGTAATTGATAATATTGTTTCATGAAAAGTTTTCTGATAAGATTCTTGCCAATTGGTTTAAATCTATAAAAACATTTAAACTTAGAATGCAACAAAACATTTTTGTTGATAAAGCTACTACTGTTTCGCTTGATGGATACAAATTGTTATGATTAAGGTTTTCTAAATGACATGCAAAAATGTTTACTTCATTGAGTGTGCAGAAGCCAATATTGAAATTGTCATGCAGGTTCAAGGTCATGACCAAGATATGAATTGAATCTCGCATGTTGAAGCAAATACTCTGTAAAAGCCATTCAGTTGAGGTTTTTGAAATCCTATGGCCTAATGTGGACTGAAACGGAAAAGGTTGAATTACATGTATGTTATAATTGTATGTTTCAGAAATCAAGGCAAAGAAATTCGTTTTGGTGTCATGGGTGATGGTTCAAGAATAAATAAGGAAAATCAAGTCATCTAGAGCTAAAAGAATCCACCAAAAAATGAAGAAAAAAAATTGTGATTTTGTTTGTTTTGTTGTCCCTCCTGCAATATAAAGAAAATAAAATTTAAATTGAATAAAAATTGCATACTGTTATATTTTCTAAATTATATATATTTTATGCATCTCAATGTCAATATACTGATAATTTTCAACAGCTACGAATAGTATTGTCAATTTCAAGTTAAAAACAGGGTCCCTATGTCCATGGACAGAAGCATGTGCAAATCTGTCCATTGACAATTGTCCTGAACTGTCAATGGAAAAAGAAGACAATATTCATTGACAAATCTTTATTTTCTTCCATAGAATTCGGTTCCAATGTTACATGGACACTTTTCAATGCAGGTTTTCCAGGGAAAGTGCTTGTCTGATTTCAAAATAATATAGGAGAATTGTTCCGTCCATCTACATACTATGTTTAAACCTAAAGCGTTGAACTTATTTCTCCACATATAAAGGATTGTTTTCTGACAGAGCTGCAGCTAGCGACTTTTGAAAACACTGGCATATTAAGAAATTGCTAATAATCAATCAGGAGCGATTTCTCCAGAAAAGACATAATCTTAGACCTCCCGCTCCAGTAGTGGAGGTTTTGACCACTAGGCTATTGGGATGTGGGAAAGGGTTAAACCATGGTTGCATTTTGGTTTGAAAATAAGTGGGTCATATTGCCGCTATGGCTGGATATTCGTCGTGAATGGTCATATTTCTGACGTTGGGATTATGACGTCTAAACGGTTTGCAAAACCAACCAAAATTCAACGTTAATCTGACGGGATCTGACGTTGGATAAACGTCGGAATTATGACGTACGATAGACAACGGGTTTTGACGTTAGATAGACGGGAATAAACGTCTAAACGGTTTGCAAAACAAACCAAACTCCAACGTTAATCTGACATCGGGATCTGACGTTAGATAGACATCGGATTCTGACGTTAGATAGACGGGAATAAGACGTCTAAATGGTTTGCAAAACAAACCCGAATCAAACGTTAATCTGACATCGGGATCTTACGTTAGAAAGACGTTGGATAGACGTAGGAATTCTGACGTTGGATAGACATCGGGTTCTGACGTTGGATAGACGGGAATAAGACGTCAAAACGGTTTGCAAAATCCAACGTTAATCCAACGGCGGGGTCAAACGTCTATACAACGTCAATCCAACGTCTTCTGTTTACTAGGTAAGTATTAGTACGTGTAATAAAATAGCAATACATTGGACAGTTAAAAAATGTTTTATAATATTAAATAAATATTCGTTGAAATAAACATGTCAGTAAATATGAACATTGTCAAAAATGTAATAAATACTACATTAACCCATTTGATATTAGTAATATGACAACCAAAAACGCTGTTTATATTCTTCTAATTAACTTTAAGGGTTCAATTCGGTCCCTCGAAACAAATAAGAACTGGTTTTTACAGACTATATTAACCTGTTTAATGATCGAGGCCGGCACTACACCAACATCTTTTATTTTATTATTCAGGGAAAAACTCGATGAAAATTTATCGCCTTGCAGCAAAGGGAAATTAAACCTCGATAAAACTGTGATAAACCTAAGAATTTATATTATATTACTCGCGTTTTCGGGCATCATTAACCCTTTCCCACATACAACAAATCTGCAGCAGACGACTTTAAAAATATATTCGATTTTTTGGGGGAAACTCCTTTTAACTGAGAGTACAATAATTTAACAGAGTTAAAAAACATGGTGACAAAATGAGAAATTGCTCGTTTTGAGCAATTTCTTGTTTTGTCGCCATGTTTTCCAAAGCTGTCTGTTGCAGACGACTTTACTCCCTTTGACTGAACGTACAATAATTAAACAGAGTTGAAAACATGGTAACAAAAGGAGATCTTGCTACTTTTTGAGCAATCATATGTAAATCCGTAGTAACAAACCGTCTTGTTGCAGGAATAAATTTAAAACTTTTTTTTGTATTAACTCTTTCCCACAAACAACAAATCAACAGCAGACGAGTTTGACAATATCTTTGCAAAAACTTCTCTAAATTAAAATATATTACTTGATTAGAGTTGTAAACATTGTGGCAAAAGGGAAAACTGCTCAATTATGAGTATTTCTCCTTTTGTCACAATGTTTTAAGCAATCATCGGCTGCAAGGGCGACAGAAAGCGTCTGTATGTGGGAAAGGATTATAATGTATCCTGGTGAGCCTTTTCCATACGGCATTATCTCGTCAAAGCGTTCACCTGTCCCTTGTATGTAGTATATCCTCAAATGCAACTACTGGCAAGTCTGGCAAATTCTGGCAAAACATTTGAAATGTAATTTTATACGAAAACGGAGATACATTAGGACATAAAATCGCCTTATGCGACTCAATTAAAAACAACAACATTTTGTGGATATATATAGGATCCATCATGAGTTTTCTTTGGAGATCAAGATTTCTTTAATGAGTCTAGAAAAAGACGGTTATTAACCGAGCCTCTTGGCGAGGTTAATAACTCTCTTTTTCGAGACGAATTTAAGAAATCTTCTCCAAAGAAAAACGAGTGATGGATTCTTTTTATCACCTATACAGTGTGTTTTAATGAAAAATATTGACAACATCAAAACAAAGACCGAATAACCTATTCTTCATGAGAACTTGTGATTCACCGCATAAAAAAGTAGTCCTCATCATTTTTGAATAAGAAGAAAAAAACCAACAATGTTTTAAACAATTAAGACTCGTTATTTATTCAAAATAACGTATTATTGCATTTTTCAATGTGTAAAATTTAACAACTTAACAATAAACATAATAAAGATAAAGGTCAAAATGACGTCATCAGTAGTCGCGTGTATGACGTGTTTTTGTTATCACACATGTTGGATATCGTTGTTCCGTGATTTGTTCTCAACTTGAAAATAAAGGTATTTATGTGATAAATATAGAACGCGACTTTCTGTAATAAATCCAAAATGAACCGAGCTTATCCGACTGTATGTTTTACATTAATGCATGTGATTTTCACTGTGCAAGTATACTTCCTTGTAGTTATGATATGCCCCGAGACCATGTTTTTAAGTCTGGTACACCTGTACTAAAAGTCATAATTTGCTAAAATAAAGTACTTATTTCTCTTAAGAAGATACCATATCATGTCTTTGCAATAAATAAGGAAAACGCAGTTGTGAAACAACTTTTAACATAAACTCTCTCTAACGAAATTTCCATTTGAACTGGTATTATGTTACGTAAATAGTGACGAGAGATGTATAGCATTGATATCATCACGTAAGTACCTTACTTTCCTACTATTTGGTGTTAATGCCACTTTAAAACAAGAAAGAAATGGTGAGTTCTTTAACCAAACTACCATTGTCACACAAGCGTTTACGTTTTGATGTCAAATACGACGTTATGTCAAGGGTATGATTCCATCTTAATCGCCATATATGAATCTCTATTTTATTTTAGCTCATATGAATTGAATTATTGAGCGGAGTAGATGCGAAAACCAATCGTAAATTATATGCTACGCGTGTAAGTCTAGATCAGCTAGCGCATCTGCGCAGTCCGATCTGATTATATACTTATCGGCATTTAGTAATACGAAAAAAAACCATGAATGGGTTTTTTCGCTTATAGTTAACAGGTGTGAGATTTTTTTTTTTTTTTTTTTTTTCAATAACCCATGAAGCTTTCTGAAATGAAACTGGAAAAATCCATGGGGGCCGCCATTTTGAATATGTATAAAAGGCAGACGTAAAACACAGATTGAAAATTATTGTCGTCTTTTTAACCATTTTTTTTTAAAATCGGTATTTTGGGTATGTATAAAATGAGCAAAAAAACACGGATTGAAAATTATTGTCGTCTTTTTAATCATTTTTTTTTAAATCGGTATTTTGGGTATGTATAAAATGAGCGGAAAAACACGAATTGAAAATTATTGTCGTCTTTTTAATCATTTTTTTTAAAAATAGATATTTAAGATCATTAAAATGCTGTGTTATGTGGGAATAAACATTTGTACGAAAAGTTAAAAATAAATGGAAATCTGTAAGAAATATGTCTTCCCGTTCGTAAAAAAACCGACAGCATTAGCCTTCTACGCCCGAACCTAAATTTTGATTGTATCGTAGCCAAAGAAGGACGTAACGTTATTTCCGTTACACTTCATCTTAGCGTAACGTCAATGGAGCGACGTCGTTTCCCGCAAAAAAAGTGGTATCAACATGAAAGACCCCAAATTCCTATACATGAGCTATTGCCTCACTCATTCAAAGTATAATTATTTATCAAACATTGTGGCAAAAGGATAACTTTCTCATAAGGAGCAATTGTTCTTTTGGTGACAATCTTTTCCTAAATCGTCTGTTGCATAGGCCTCAGAAACTGTCTCTAATAGGGAAAGGGTTTAGCAGAAATGTGACCCCTTACATAATTTGTTCCAGTCATATTGACTGGTTGAAAAGGGTAGTCGCCAGATGGCATCAGAAAAGGGCTGATCTATTTGCTTCTTTACCATAATGCAGGTGATCGATTAAGGATCATCTTGGCCCTCATGTTTTAACCTCGTTCATTATAAATGTATTCCTTGATTTTCTGAAAGTTTTTATTCTATTATTTTCTGTTCGTAATAATAGACGACAGCAATACGAACTCCAAATATGTTTTGATAATGCAAGAAACATGACATTAACATTATTATTGTCTAGTCAATTACTTATACATCCTTTTTGTATGGCCAAAGTATGTTCTTTAATTTTTGTTTATAATTATCTTGCGTTTTTTCGTAAATAGGTAGCACCTATAGATATATTATAAACTTCTGTAACAGTGTAAATATGCACATTATGCCACCAAGGCTCCCTTGAGCACTGCTCAACTATTTGTTGTAAAGAATATTATAATAATCAACATACCAATGCACGTATATTAGGTTATTTACTTATAAAAAAGCATGATTGTCACCAAAGTCAGTAATGGAATTTCTTGCAAAAATTGGTACGGTACACTATGTTGTATATGAGATAGAGGTTTTATTACTGTTTTGCTATAGGGGGCCGTAAATTGCAATATAATTGTCTAAGATACTGGCAAAATATTTTATGTTTTATGTCGAGTAGCTATGTTAACGAAGTTATATAAAATATAGAAATAGCCGTTGTTTTGAAAACAAGTATAAGCATATTTCTCTGTTGTGACAAAATCGAGAAAATTCATGAAAAAGTGAGTTATATTTGTCAATATATATTTTTTAAAATGTCATGTATGTAACGCATTTGTCTGTACATTACTGTCTGACGGGACAGTTCGAAGCTTTGAAGTTTTTAATATGTGGACACTACAGTTACAGACTAAAATATGCGGGTGAAATCAGTATTTTTAGCGAGGGGCTCCTCAAAAATAAAAATATATTAAAATATCGGCAATGAGTTACTTCAAATATCTCTTTCTACAGTAGCTGTCCATTACTAAATATCATTTCGGATTCAGGATGATGTATTGATAGTTGTAAAGTGTATGTGATGTCTAGAACAAGTGCTTGTATCTTTGATTTCTTTAAATTACCGTTTCAAGCCGAATTTAAAAGTGAAAGTAGGAAATAGGAGTCAAAGCGCGGTAAACAATGTTCACCAAATTATGCATATAGTTATTAAGATATTCGTGTTTTATGGTGTCCTTGCATTATTAAAACAGCTATACCATATATTCCGCCCGAAACACGAATTTAGTCTTGTTTTGATTTTAAGTTTATCAACGTTGTTATTGTTTTAATTTCCCTTTGGTGCAGGAAAACGTCTGTTCATCGGATTTCTAGAATAAAAAATGGCAAGTTAATGTCGGTTTGAACTTTATTTTATGTTGTCGTATTATCTGTTACAAGCCTCCAAGGACGAACTAGATATATATGGCAAATAACCAGACCATAAATCCTTTCCCTCACGTAGACGAATTATAACGCACCTGCGACAGAAGACTTTTCAACATATCGTTACAAAAGAAGACATTTCTCATCGTGAGTAATATATCTTTTGTCACGATGTTTTCAGCTCTTTTTTAATAATTAGGCTACGCTTTAATATTGATATATTTACAATGTTTTTGCTCTGGTGTTGTCTTTGTTGTCTGTTACAAACTTGCTGTTCGTGGACACGTTATTCCAGATAATTATCCTCAAACACAATAAACATTATACTCAGGTTCGTGAGTTGGCGTTGTATTTTGATAAAAGAATTAGCATTTAGGGCATTTCGAGACGTGAATATGCATGCCATAATGTTTTTTCAACTGTATTCAATAATTACGGTTTCAATTTTTTAGAGATTTTCCATATATTTCTTCTAGCGTTTTCTATTTTGACGGCTTCAAATTTGTTGAAAGTGGGAAAAGGTTAAGCACACGTAATTTCAAGATCTATATCATAGGAAAACTAATTATTCCTTTTTTATAACTTTGCAGTTTTACTTACTGTTGTCAGTTGACGTTGTATTTGATAAATGAAGCAGTGTTTATGGCGCTTCAGTGACGTGAATATGTATCGAAACGTATATATATTCGGGGATATGAAAAAATCAGACCTTCCTAGAGATAATTAATTTTCCCTGTGATGTTATCAGTCGCCCGGAAGATTTGAAATGACATGTCATATGCAAATAATACGTCTGAAACAACGTCATAAAACACATTCACGTGACAAAGCGCCTTTTTATTTGGCTACGTTTATCAAAATATAACCTCAGCTATGAGAAATGGCATATTGTATACTTTTATATTTTTTCTTCTATTTTACATGTGAAAAAAGGATGCAATATCAGTTAATATAGCATACTTTGATTTTTCTAGCAGATTTTTTTTCACGTGCTGCTAAGGACGGACCTATGTCAATACCGTAACGTTACAGAGCACTCCCATTACACCTTTGATGATATTATAGAGACTAGCCTGGCACAAGGCTCTATGTTTATTATTATATGCTGCATTTCAACTGGTGTCTGAAACATAGATTATGGTCAAGCCCTAAGAACGATAATCAGAGTAATGCATATTTTGTCTATTAGAGTTCTCCCCAATTGTAACATTGAAAAATAACCATAAGGACTGTTGCCAGTCTATATAGAGACCAGCTTAGATTGTTTGGTGCATCGTCTGTCGATGAAACGCTGTGAAAAGTCGATAGACGTACACAACACACTAACCTATTCTATTTATAGTGCTAGCTTTGCGTACAATTTGTGAATACATACGTAGTTTCTGACGTTATAATGTGACGTGATTTTCAACAGTAGATCAACTATTTATGTTAACTATCCCGTGAAAGTTTACTTTAGTAAAACAGCAGTTGTTTCCCATGTGTATTGGAATGCGAAATAAAGAACCAAGTGCGGACTTTCCATAACGTATACATAGAGATTATTCAACTTATTTTTTGAAAGATAAGAATATAATTCACGAGCCGTCTCGTGAATGGGAGTGACGTCACGAGTGACGTAGTCACGAGTGGCTCCTCCCATTCACAAGACGGCGAGTGAATTATATTCTAATCTTTGAAAAAATGAGTTGAATAATCTGTTTATTACATTTCATTGTTATTTGTTGTAATATATTATTTTTTTAAATACGTGTCTTCAACCATAGTTTGTATTTACTGTGGAATATTGTTTGTCGTTTGACCTACTTTGCGCATTATTTTCGGATGAGGCGTGGCCATGGAAAAAAGGGAGGACAGGTGCACGCATGCGCAATTGTGTAGTAGATTATAACACTGGTGTATAATAACAATAAATCAACGATTATTAATTTTCTTTCACCGAGATATCCTTATCTTTGATGGATAGAAATGTAATAAATGTAGTTATTCAGATAATTGAAATACCATTAACAATAAATGTAACTTATATTCCTTTATAAAAAAAAAAGGATATTTTTAGGCGGGATATCTATTTAACCAAGAGCTAAATCGAAAACAAGGCTTGACATCCGATCCTTCTGCGACTACTGAGCATGATTACATGAATGTGACTCGGATGTCTCCGGCCATCTCAAAATATCGTTTAACATGTAAAATTATCTACTGAATCAAAATGATAAATATGTGGTTAGAGAGTTTAATGAGGTCGTCATCTACATAGAGTTCATATGTGGGGGAAAAAAGGTTAAGTATCAACACGATCCCTTTATGCTAAATGAACATTTTTCTACGCTGTACCAAAATCGACCTTTGGCGTTTTGAAATAAATTAATGACTGTTATGGTAAAATGGAAAGAGTATTTTTAATGACAAGAGTCAATTCTTAGAATCAAGTAGGTTATTAGTATGACTATATGGAATACAAAGAAGATCTGAATCAGACTGTATCGCAGGCTGATCTTGATTTGCGATGGAGGCCGATTTCCGACGTTCGGCCTTCATGTGACGTGGACCGCCTCGGTGGTGTAGTGGTTGAGCGTCCACCTCGGGTCATACCGAAGACTTTAAAAAGGGTAGTAATGGCTGCTCTCCTTGACGCAAATGGTTTCGGAGTTAGCATTATGCCTGATTGACTGGTGTCAAGATAAATGGACCAGTAGAACTGGTAACTTACCCAGAAAACGCCGTGATATAACTGAAAAATTGTTGAAGCGGTGTAAAATATCAAACAATCATGTGACGTGTCAGAAAATGCTCTTATTGGAGTTTTTTGTAGGGTATTCTATCAGACATTTTACCTATAAATGTCAGTAACTTCACGCAAACGAACATGCCTTGCGTGATACAATTTGCAAATATATACAAACTACTTTCAAAGTGGTAAAGCTTAGACGAATTCTCATGAATATAAATGGAACAATACACGATGGGTCGGGGACTGCAATATTTACATGCAATCGGGTCACAGCGGCGGCACTTGAATTCTGTTTAAATAATACGCCCTGGCTGGTCTCCTGAGAATGTCTCGACTGTACATCTGCCTTAATACAGACGACATTTGAAGTATTTGCAACAGGAGAGCTTTCAAAACATTGTGGTAAATGGAGAAATTGCTCAAAACAGACTTTTCTAAAAGTAACACTTCTTGTAATCCAGACCTTACATTGGTTTAATATACACACAGACGCTTTATGACGCTTTCTGACGCCTCTACAGCAAATGACATTTAATAACATTGTGGAAAAGGGGAAATTGCATATATTGGGGAATTTAATCTTTCCTTTTGTCACAGTGTTTTCAACTTTATTCAATAATTAAACTCTCATTCTCAGATATTCTTCACATTTTTGTCAATATGTTTTCAGAAACTTCAACTGCTTATGTCTTGTATGTTGGAAAGGGTTTATCCGAAAATTACAAAAAGCAGACGACTTTAAATACATGGTTAGGTCTAGTGAATGGTACAATATGAAAGTATGCAGTTATTTTCGTGCGCAAAATTTGAAAAAGTTTTGAAAATTTAAAAACAAAATCCAAATTGTTGCCGACATAGAATCAGAGTGTCAAACATTTTGGATCCCAGATCTTCACGTTTTGTGGGGAATGGTCTCGAGTCATACTGTTTTGTAAAGGCCATCAATGATTGACAAAATCTGCCATTGGCACGCAAAGAGTTGGAGACACATTTGATGTTTCGAAGGATTTGCTGAACCGAACAATTTGTTTGTTTGCATGTTGTTGAATACCACTTTCAACAAGTTTTATTTATCTCGCAGCTTTTCATTGGCAAGTTACCAGTACTACTGATCCATTTATTCTGATACCAGCCAGTGACTGGTTATGCTAACCCTGAATCCTGAGCGCCAAGCAGGGAGAGTCATTACTACCATTTTTAAAGATTTGTGTATGGCCCGGCCGGGGACCAGTAGCCGTGACCACTACTGTACTAGACGACCGAGGATGTGCCTGTTCTTTGGGCAGGAAGATTCAGTTGGGAGCAGGCCTGATGGAGAGATTGCTTTATTAAATCAGTCGCCTCTACTAACAGTACCAACATAGATCAAAAGGCTCATGGGTATACCTTTACTTTTATGAACAATGTAGATCCAGATAAGCATACAGTCTGATCAAAATCTACTCTGATCAAGGAAAAAAAACAGACTTCGTGTATTTATTACAAGTGTGGACAAAGATCAACATACGCATCGATGCTATCTAATTAAAATGTAAAATGCTTAAAGTAGAACCTTGAAATGTTCCGTGACTCATTGGGAATAGACTAGAGCCATATCGAGGGCTTGGCGTGAAACGGTTGAAACTAAAATTTGTATTTTTTTACCAAGGTTAATCACCTCGCCATAACGTCTTTAAAAAGCCTTAAATCATTTTTCTTGGTAAAGAAGGAAATTTAGGTGCCATTGCTCGTTCTGAGCAATGGCACCTAAATTTGCCTTGTTTACAAAGGTGTCAAAATTGCCCCTAAACCAGGGTTTTCAAAATAGGTTTTTAGTTACAACTGTTTCACGACAAGGCCCCGATATCAACCTGGGCGGACGCGCATGTTGAACTGGACTATGATTGGTTAGAAATTACCCCCGGATAATTTGCACGTGAGTACTTCTCAAAATATGTTTTACCTGGAACAGAACTGCCGCACTTTTCACTAATGATGGACCAGCAGAATTCCAGGCGATCCTGAAAGTATACAAAATAATAGGTAAGTTATATGATATAAAACAAATAACAAACATCACATAAACATATATGATATATGATTCGATATTGAACGTTCTCAACATTTGACATTTCAAATACAATTGGCATTTCAAATAAAATGCCCATTTTCATTCAAGCTTTTGTAATGGTGTTCATTTATAGAGGTAAGCAAGTTCAGACACTCCACGGTCCCGTGTTAGACTAATATAAAAGCGAATGTAGACAAATCATAAAAACAAATATTTGGTTAGACTCCAGCTAAGACGGGTTGATAACTCGGCGTGATGAGCATACTTAGACATTTCCAGTCCCAGGTATCACGAAAATACTTAGGTAGGTACTAGGCATGTTTCGAACTTCTTGAACCACATTTTACATGTCACTATTTTTCTCAATTGAAAAAGGCCCTGGACCTAGTCACAAAACCGCCAGCAAAAACACTGTGATACATTTGTGTCTATTGTTGATGACAAATATGCCCTCAACGGCATTTGTCTTTATCAGAAATGCCCACGTTCAAACATCCAATCAATAGAACACATTGTACTGTCGCCCCGTCACAGACAGTGAATATCTTCAATCTCACTGGAGTCATCACGTTCACCGATGCAAAAGCCAATAAGTCACTTCACCGCCAAACGCGTCACAATGGTGTGTTTGAATTAACCCCACGTGACTTAAATAAAGTGAAATTGAAACTAAATTATATTAGAAAACGTATTAGTACGCGTCCGTGTAATTCAAATACGTAAAATGTCTACATACAAACACAACTTAATCTTGACTTATTCAAAGGGGAGCTATTTAGGAAAAATAACTCAAATGTAAAGTAATTTGTCATTGACACAATCAAATCTAAACTGTCGTTCCAAAATAGATATTACTTGATAGAAAAGACCAAAGATCAGATACCTACATTGACAAGGTATAGGTCAAATTACGTCAAATACATCCGCGGCCAAATAGTCCCCCAAAAAACCTTTGTTTGCATAGAAATGATTGTATACATTCACCAGAATGCATTGAATATATGACATTGAGATTAAATTCATTGTAATTATTTAAAGGATGCACTGGAAATGTTTGATATGATAATGTTTAAAATATTTTGGCCTTGTTTGATATGTTAAAAACCAGTTTCGTTCCAGCCCGATGTCGTCCAAAATGACGGTAACCATTGTCGCGAATTATTTCTTGCATAATACATGATACCCCCATTTTCTTTGTATTCGTTTAAATCTTAGAGGTAACTATTTTCAATGATATACGATCTTCTACCTGTAAAACACGTAGAAAGTATGACAATTGAGCGTTGAAACTGGTTGATTTATTTGGATACAAAAGAGGAATTTATTTGTGACCTATAGGATAGATATTACTTGAAAGAATATACCAAATATGTAATGCATTCGTTGATACATGTAAGGTTAAGAACTCCAGTCCTATCCGATATGAGACTCGTAACTGTAAAACCAGATCAGCTTGCTCATACGTTCAAATTGATGCCGGATCTTCACCACATACAACAGCAGCTCTGCACTGACCAGACGACATTGAAAACATTAGGTCAAACGTATTGAAACCCTTAGTTTAAACTTATTTATTTTACATCGATTGTGAAACAAGCTTTCAGCTTATATTGAAACCCTTAATAAATGAAAGAACAATTATTAAAGTTAAAAACATTGTGTCAAAAAGGTTATTATATTGCCCATGTGTTTAAAAGTCGTCTGCTGAAGATGCATCAGAAAACTTGTTTATGTGGGGAAATGCTATGCACGACTTCAACATGGTAGATAAGTTATTGTTATTGATGTATAGACCTTCGTCGTTCAGTGTTCGTTTGTCGTGTCCCAATTAAGAGCATGCTGGGCTAGAGAATGTAGTAGCAGTTCATGCTCAAATAGCTTTGATGAAACTCGAAAGCTTTGTGAGAAGGTCAATACGGTTATATTCATAGGTGTATATTGCATTGTTGATTCTACGTTTGTGTGTCATACCAAGGAGTATAACTCGACAGTGTCGACCTGATTCCGACCTTTGTGTCAAGAAATTGTTACAAAAGTTTTCATCAGCTGTTTAATAATTAATTTATTTTATTATTTTAATCCGATTATGAAACATTCTTGCAAAGTCTGCCTTGATACATATCTAGTCTTCTTAGCGACGAGGAAGAGTTATCTCTTCCGGAACAATAGTTTGACCCACAGGTCATGTCAGATGGGTAACATGCAATTAAATCAAATTTTAAACGCTTGTCGTTCATCTAATCGTATCATTTCGTATCGTAGAGCCTTCCGACTTCGTGGTCTACCTTAGTTCGTGATTATTACGTCATGTATTTACGTTCTTTTCTACCCTGACTTTGTCAGTGTGTGTATACCACGTGACTTTTGATGTCATATTTAAGTGGTCAGACAGCAATAATTGCTCTTGATAAGAATGTAAAAACAATGGTAACTTTTTTTTATTTCTTCACCCTTTTTAATGAAACATGGCGCAGTCTACGCCGCTTACAATGTCCTATCTCCAGTTTTTACAGGAGCTTGATTGGTGCTCTAGTTTTTTCAAACACTTCGACGAACCTGTTCTTAGAATCCAGTTTTGATAATGCTCCGGCTGTCGGCGATATTAATACATTTTTAGAAAAGGTTCATCGAAGTGTTTGAAGAAACTAAAACACTAATCAAACTCCGTTGAAAAACCGGAGAAAGGGCTCTCTTAGCGGCGTAGACTGCGCCATGTTTCATTAAAAATGATGAAGAAAAAAAAAAGTTGCCTTTGTTTTTACATATAAACCGAAGTAAAATATTTCTGTCCGCCGTAGCATTTGTGACGTCAAAGTCACGTGGTATACACACACTGTTTGTATTAGCAGTCAATTTAGAAGTGTGGAACTATTTTCCGACGTCTACAGACTAATTTAGTACTCGACAATGTAGTTTATTTAAATGCTTATTATCATGAACTTAGAAGACCCGCAGGTATATATGTTTTCATAAAACCAACAAAATGAATATCCGAATGATATAATGCTATATGTACAAGGTCGAAACTGTTGATTTATAAAGGGTTTAGTGCATGTTTTTGGTGCAGTTATAAGAGAAATAACACGAAATTCCCAAATTACTCAGTAAATAATGCCAGAAGGCCGTTATGTCAGCTGTGTTGTTTGGTAACTTCGTGTTATATTCTTATAACTGCACCAAACATGCATTATCCCCTTCCCACATACAGACGCTTTCTGACGCCTCTGAAGCAGACGACTCTTGAAATCATTGTGGCAAAATAGGATTTTATTTCATGATGATCTTTTTCACCTTTGTTTCCCACAATGTTTTCTACTCTTGTCAATGATTAAACTTTCATTTGTAGAGGTTAACCATATTTTCATGTGGTTTTTTTTCGAAGTCGTCTGCTGCAGATTTTGTGTCGGAAGGGTTAACACACGTGTCAAATTCAAAGGCGCAGGACTATAATTAAATTTTGCATCTGTAACTCATGAATTTTCTATAAAAGGGGTTAACCATATTTTCATGTTTTTTTTTAAGTCGTCTGCTGCAGATTTTGTGTCGGGAAGGGTTAACACACGTGTAAAATTCAAAGGCGCACGACTATAATTAAATTTTGCATCTGTAACTCATGAATTTTCTATAAAAGGGGTTAACCATATTTTCATGTTTTTTTTTAAGTCGTCTGCTGCAGATTTTGTGTCGGGAAGGGTTAACACACGTGTAAAATTCAAAGGCGCACGACTATAATTAAATTTTGCATCTATAACTCATGAATTTTCTATAAAAGGGGTTAACCATATTTTCATGTTTTTTTTTAAGTCGTCTGCTGCAGATTTTGTGTCGGGAAGGGTTAACACACGTGTAAAATTCAAAGGCGCACGACTATAATTAAATTTTGCATCTGTAACTCATGAATTTTCTATAAAAGGGGTTAACCATATTTTCATGTTTTTTTTTAAGTCGTCTGCTGCAGATTTTGTGTCGGGAAGGGTTAACACACGTGTAAAATTCAAAGGCGCACGACTATAATTAAATTTTGCATCTGTAACTCATGAATTTTCTATAAAAGGGGTTAACCATATTTTCATGTTTTTTTTTAAGTCGTCTGCTGCAGATTTTGTGTCGGGAAGGGTTAACACACGTGTAAAATTCAAAGGCGCACGACTATAATTAAATTTTGCATCTGTAACTCATGAATTTTCTATAAAAGGGGTTAACCATATTTTCATGTTTTATTTTTAAGTCGTCTGCTGCAGATTTTGTGTCGGGAAGGGTTAACACACGTGTAAAATTCAAAGGCGCACGACTATAATTAAATTTTGCATCTGTAACTCATGAATTTTCTATAAAAGGGGAATGTTTCACATAAAACGCTTTTGTGTTGTCGGAAGTCATTTTTGGTTGGCAGCCTGCCAATTGCTGTTAGCACCAAACAACGCATGAGAAACTGCGCGAGAAAAATAGTTCATCATGGATTCAACAAAACTGCATTTAAAAGGTAAGGATCTCCCCCCATAAATATCATTTTAATGTTGTTGGAACATCAGTGAGTACTCCAATATAAGTTTCAGAAATGCTATAGAAATTAATGCTCAAAGAGGTCAAATATGGACGCTTGTTAACATTATTAACATTCGCGTAGAGGAAGTCCACGTGAAAAATACAGTGGCGAATTAACGGGGGGTCCGTAGGGCCCGTGCGTCGAAACATTAATGGTAAACAAAGAAAAAGCGTGGCAAATGTAGTGGCGGATTTAGCGGGGGCCCATAGGCCCCTTGCCCGACTCCCCCCACCCACGAAAGAATTCACGTGAAATATACAGTGGCGGATTAAGGGGGGCGTAGGGCACGTGCGTCGAAAAATCCAACCTTCCAGCAGCCCCCAGGCCGTCAGCACTGCAGTGCTTTTATTTTTCAAGCAGTTAACTAACACATTACCATAGTTAGACATAGTGATAAATACATATATTTTGAAAATGTTATATGGACTTTTAGTGTTTGACAGCAGTTATTACGCAGCATGTTTAATAGGTATACTAGCGGCGAAGACTCTGGCGGGATTGTGTTTATGTGTTTATGTGTTTATGTGTTTATGTGTTTATGTGTTTTACTGTTCTCAGGTGTAACGATAGCGCTTTGCGTTTGACGCAGCCCTTTCAGAAGTGAAGTCTTAAACGCGTGGTGATGCAGAGTAAACATGTTCTGCCTCGCCGTTTGCCAGCGTATGCCACTGTATGCGACCGTGCTTGAAACGGATAAAACCTATGCCTAACGTTCCCCCAGTGTATGTCAGTGTATACCAGCGTATTAGTGATATTGTTCATACGCTGGCATACCGAGGGCTTGGCGTGAAACGGTTGTAACTAAGATCGGTATTTTTTTTACCAAGGTTAATCACCTCGCCATGAAGTCTTTATAAGCGTTAATTCATTTTTCTTGGTAAACAATAAAAATTTAGGTGCCATTGCTCGTTCTGAGCAATGGCACCTAAATTTGCATTGTTTACAAAGGGGTCAAAATTGTCCCTAAACCAGGGGTTTTAAAATAGGTTTTTAGTTACAACCGTTTCACGCCAAGCCCTCGATACGCTAGTACGATACGTAATAGTGTGACAGGGCCGTAAAGTATCCAGGGAAAAATAAATCAATAAATCTTTATACTTAATTCATTCCCATGTTCATACGCTTTCAGACGCCCTTTGTAACAGACGTCTTTGGAAAACGTCGTGACAAATGTTTTCATAAGACCAATGACTTTGTACAAAGGTAATGACCAAGAAACTGTTGAGTTATAAAAGGGTTTAGTACATGTTTTGGTTCAGTTATAAGAGTGTTGCACGAAATTCCAAAAAAATAAAATCCAGAAGACCTTTATGTCAGCTGTGTTATTTGGTATTTTCGTGTTATACTCTTAGTACTGCACCAAACATGCATTTACCAAACGCTAGTACGATACGCAATAGTATGACACGGCCATAAAGTATCCAGGGGAAAATAAATACATAAATCTTTATACTTAACCCATTCCAACGTACATACGCTTTCAGACGCCTTTGCAGCAGACGTCTTTTGAAAACGTCGTGACAAATGGAGAATATAGCTCAATATGAGCAATTACTCCCTTTTGTCACAAAGCTTTCAACATTATCAGAAAGATGTTCTCTCGTATATTACTGATTTTTCATATTTTGACTAGATGTTTCCAAAGTCGTATGCTGCAGATTTGTTTTATGTGGGAAAGGGTTAATCCTGCTCTAAAGGTTCTGGATCACCTCCACGATATCAAAACAACGCAGATGTAGCGCAGATGTAGATAAGCCTCATACATGTACTTGATCCTTTCCCACTTGCAGACGCATTCCGACGCATTTTCAGGAGACGACTTTTGAAAACATTGTGGCAAAAAAAGAAATTACTCATGATGAGCAATTTCCCATTTTGTCACAATGTTTTCAACTGTATTTGATGATTAAACTCTCATTTATGAGCTGATCTTTTTCACATTTTTGCCAATACATTTTCAAAGTCGTCTGATGCAGAATTGTCGTATGTGGGAAAGGGTTAATCCTTTAAAACATACAAAAAACCTGTTGCAGACAGATTTTAAAACATGTATGCATAACTATGGGAAAATCTACATTAATGAAAGTATGATCTATCGAATAGAAATGGTTGAAAAAAGAGCGATTTCTATTTTGCCACAATGTTGTTAAAATGCGTCTCCTTGGAGATATCTCAAAAAACGTCTGCATGTGAGAACACGGTAAATTCAAGGCCTAAAACTTTTTAGTCTTATATTCATAGTATACAGTACAAACATCAAGGCTTTTGCGATCAGTGTTTACCGGATTAGCTTGCGTGCTTACACTATTCGTTAATACGTCATAGAAGGATACTTCTGATATTTTTGGTTCTCTCTTCTAGAGACCCTTAAAGTCGGTCTTCGTTTCTGTCCGTTTGTTTGTAAAATGTTTGTGGCAAGCGTAGCACCAAAACTATTCAACGGATTTCGACCAAACTTGGTAGGGATGAAGGGTCTAGGCTCTAGTTGTTCCTTTTGTAGTATGGTAGAAACCATCGTTGCTATGGAAATGGGCGAAAACCGCTTTTCCTGCGAAAACTATCTCCTCCCACAGTTTTTCGAATTTAGAAACCACTCGGTGTGCGTTGTGTAGCCCATCAATTTCTACATCGAATGATCGTCCCGATTTTTGATCCGTCTCTTCGTTTTCTTAATATTTGGGTTGCCGTAAGGGGTACCATTTCCGCGGAAAACACAGACACGTCAAAACTAAATATATCGACACAAACAGAAATGGTTTCCTATTACCTGATTGGCTAAAAATCCGGACATGACCAAATATCGACCAACCAGAGAGCACTTCACATAGCCATTACAACTTCCGTTTCCCGTACTTTTACACGAGGAGAAGAAATATTCAAGTGAATTTGACGCTGTTCTCGCGACAACTCGATAGCTTGTTTCATTATTCGTGCGGTGTCGTGAGAGTAGAGACAAGAGAGAACCATCGTCGCAGTATGCTTGTTCTAATAATTGTTTATATGAGTAATAATTACGCTGATTTTGGTTTTGCTCTCAAACGCGCGGTTCCAGAAAACACGACAATCAATGCTTCTCTACATGTTTATCGTGTATTTATATTAGATATCTTACCTGTCTTATACCGAACAATTTTTTGTAAGCGACACATTGATTGGCTGACGCAAAGGTATATCTGATCCAACCTATCTGAGTTAGTCATCATATCTATATATGAGTAAGCGAAGATTTTGTCTATTCTGTTGGACGAGAGATAGAAGTCTTCAAGAGTAGACTTTGTTAACTGTAAATACAGTGTATGTTTAACCTTTCACTGCCAAATTTCATAAAGCCGACTCTTCAATTTTTCGTCCAACAGAAAATTTGGCAACAATTTAATCTCTAAGTAACAAACAATGCAGATTTCAGGATAGATTGCTCGTTACGATCTGTCCCATCTGAATCTTTGCGAAAAGCCTTTTATTGCATTTGGCGCTGAACGGATTAAAACTGATATCACACATTAAAGCGCTTCAAACTTCTTTTACAACATAATTGTGTGAATTACAAAACTGTCAAAAAATAAAAAACTTTGTCTTTATACATATATCTCGGATGGTCTCTCCTAAGTCACAGGTATTATCCATGTATTATGCTTTTGATTTTGAAAAGAATGAAGAAAAACCCCTTGAATGTACAGTGTAGCAATGTCATCAATGCGTGTACAGGGTTAAAGTTTTATTTCACAAGAAAACTGGGAATGAACGAAATAAGTACCAAATTACCTGACACCGTATGTCAGATCTATCTCAAATCTCGGCATACGTCACAGGATGGCTATATGCGTTACTAATTACCTTGGATAAACGTGTGTTCACGGTAAAATACTAGGTTACCAATTAAAGGCATTACACAAGTACACACATTAACCCTTTCCCCTCATATAAACGCTTTCGGACGCCTCTGCAGCAGACGGCTTTTTAACAAACATAGTGACAAAAGAAGAAATTGCACAAAACGTGCAATTTCTCCTTTTGCCACAATGTTTCCCACTTTTAGTCATAGGTTATCCATTCAATTATGGAGATTTTCTATGTTTTGACAAAATACGTTCAAAGTCGTCTGCTGCAGAATTGTCGTATGAGGGAAAGGGTTAAACGTATATGTAAACATGTATTGCAAATACAAACGAGTGTGTGAAAATGCATTACAAAAGCATGAGTGTGTGAAAATGCATTACAAAAGCGTGAGTGTGTGAATCCGATGTGACACAGTTCCGACCCAGTCTATGTATACATGTACCTCACGGATGATGTAGACTTTTGCTCCCCCGATTCCATTAAGAAAGTTTCCCCTTCATTTAATGGTTTTCGGTAGATTTCGAACAAATGCCTTTAGCATGACATTAATACGTTGTAGGTCTGGTTTATTCTAATGTCAGTGAACTCCATCGCTCCCAAAGTGACCATAGCAACGGTTAACCTAATGTGACCATAGCAAAGGTTAACCTAATGTGAATTTTTACAGTCGTCTACATTAGAAATATGTGTCGAAAATTATTATAATACTGAAAACTTAGGAGTAGATTCTAATATTTTAGTACGGAGTTGATTAAATTGTGGAAAAAAAAATAGTTTATTTTTGGCTTTTCAAAATACGTCTGCTGAAAATGCGTGAAGTGTCGTCTGTTTGAGAAGAAGGGTGTGGTGTAACACTGATTTATTGGTACGTCATCGGCCAGGCTCGTTTCACTGATAATTGGTTTCTATCTCACAAAAAAGTGTTATAAAAGATCTCTCCGGGGAAAGCTAAAGTGTTCGAAAGTACCCTTATGCTGCCAGACATTGCTAACTACAATTTCTTTCCCCAAATATTGAACAAAAATAGTTTATACAGACATGTAACTACAACTACAACTACATATGTTCTTGAACCATTGCTCCATATGAACTATATATCAATTAAATTCACGTAAACTGGACCATTGTTCCGTATCAACTATATGTCAATTAAATTCATGTAAACTGGACCATTGTTCCGTATCAACTATATGTCAATTAAATTCATGTAAACTGAACCATTGTTCCATATTAACTATATGTAAATGTTAACGTAATATGAACCATTGTTCCATACTATTTAGATATTAGATTCAAATTTGTAAAAAAAAAATATTGGAAAAACCCAAATATGTTAAAGTTAGTTGAGCTTTTAAAAACCAATAATAAAGGTGACCTTATCAATCTTTGTAAATTGATTACCTTTTCTTTTCATAAACGCAACAATGATGTGCTTTGATATATATGTATTGTATGTATGTTGATATGTTTCATTTCCTTTCTTTACCAAACTATACACGATGAAATATAGAAACGTATGTACATGGTATACTTTAGTTTCCGTACGTCTTTGACATTGTTTGGATATGATAATACGATATGTGGCAGCATGCATATGTGTATGTAAATAAAGTGATATGATATGCCATATGTCTTTAACTACATATTCATCTGCATGGTATAGTTGGCTATTATCTTTTTAAAGCTTCTAATATGACAAAGCAGTTTGTCCTCCAAAACTATATTGAGACCATTCTTTCCTTGATACACACATATATAATTTGTTCTTGTATATTTGTAAATGACCATAAACTTTGTAAAGTTTGAGTCAATAAAATATTCTGAATCTGAATCATAAAAACGATATATCAATTACATTTACGTAAACTTTGAACCATTGTTCCATATAAACTATATGTCAATTTTTACGTTAACTAAACCATTGTTCCATATAAACAATATGCCAATTACATTTAACGCAAACTGAACCATTGTTCAATATAAACTATATGTCAGTTTTTACGTAAACTAAACCATTGTTTCATATAAACTATATGTCAATTACATTCACGCAAACTGAACCATTGTTCCATATAAACTATATGTCAATTTTTACGTAAACTAAACCATTGTTCCATATAAACAATATGTTAATTACATTTAACTCAAACTGAACCATTGTTCCATATAAACTATATGTCAATTACATTCACGCAAACTGAACCATTGTTCAATATAAACTATATGTCAATTTAAGTAAACTAAACCATTGTTCCATATAAACAATATGTCAATTACATTTAACGCAAACTGAACCATTGTTCCATATAAACTATATGTTAATGTTTACGTAAACTAAACCATTGTTTCATATAAACTATATGTCAATTACATTCACGTAAAGTGACTGGATATAACACTTACACTGACAGATATATATATTTTATATTCAGGAGACATTTTTCTTCAAAACTTGATCAGTGCCTTTTTGATTTTTGAAAAATAAATTGATATATATATAAAAAACCTAAAATGTTCATTCAAATTTCAATGCGATTTTTGTTATCGATTTTTGACGGTGGCTGTTTTTGAAAGTTGGATATGTTAAGATGGAACATGGGTACCAGATCACAATATTAAGACGAATATGTCACATTCTCCTTATAGGTTACAATACACAAAAAAAAATCCTTCTTTGTTTCCATGTAAATCAACCAGTTTCAGCCCTCAATTATCACACTTTCTAAGCGTTTCTCATGTAGAACACCATATATCATTTAAAAGAGTTATCTCCTAGCTTTAAAACAATCCAAAGAAAATGTGGGGTCATGCATTATGCAAGAAAGAACTCACCAGGCGAAAATGATAACCGTCATTTTGAACCAAATCGGGCCCGGACAATACCGGTTTTTAGCATTCTCTATTTCACTTTCAAACAAGGTCAAATACTAAAAGTGATCAAATCAATCATTTCCAGTGCATCCTATACACATTCACAATGTATTTAAACTCAATGTCATATATTCAATACATTCTGGTGATGGTTATACATTCATTTCTACGCAAACAAAGATTTTTTTAGGGACTGCAGTAGATCAGCAAGTCAGCGGATGTATTTAGCGTAATTTGACCTATATGACCCTTAAATCCGTAATTTGACCCCTCAAATCCGTAATTTGACCTATATGACCCTCAAATCCGTAATTATGCCTATATGACCCTCAAATCCGTAATTTGACCTATATGACCCTCAAAGGTTGTGGCTACACAAAAGAATCGTCTGAGTTAGAAAATTCTGTTGAGTACTCACAATATACGGTTTATGTGATTCATAAGAGAGATATTGTTAGGAATAGACCAGAATACACCGCATTATCTATAAGTCATATGGTCGGCCACGCTCTCTCCCTTGCATCTTAGAAATTGTCATCGACCTATTCCTAATTAACCCTTTCCCTCATACGACAATTCTGCAGCAGACGACATTGAACATATTTTGTCAAAACATAGAAAATCTCCATAATTGAATGGATAACCTATGACAAAAAGTGAAAAACATTGTGGCAAAAGGAGAAATTGCACGTTTTGTGCAATTTCTTCTTTTGTCACTATGTTTTCAAAAAGCCGTCTGCTGCAGAGGCGTCAGAAAGCGTCTATATGTGGGGAAAGGGTTAAAAGAGCTGGATTACTTAACCAATAATTGTTAGCGATGTCATTTTATAAATTTCTCGGCGATGTTGTGGGGAAAAAATATCGTGGGAAACTAAATCTTGCTTCCAGTCCCAATTTAGATAGAATTATCCGAGAGTAATATGACCCACTGGGTTTTAACGCAGGACCACTCTGTTCCATAAAGAAAAGTTGTCCGAGAAAATAGCCCGTTGGGTTTTAATGTAGGACCACTTTTTGTTCCGTCAGAAAGGCGAAATTATGGGCGGTAAATGTAAAAGTGCCCGTGGGAACCCTTTTGTGGAAGTGGTGTTATTAGATTAGTGGCATATCGTTCATTATCATTATTCTCTATTTCTCTGTACGACTAAAAGTAGACCAAACAAAATCTGGCTATCTTCGGTAAACGTATAAGCATACGTCTTACATCTGCGAATAACAGCTTTCCCTCTCGGGTAGGCATTGACTTCGATGGTGTCAGACTAATTTGACCAGTTGTACTGGAAGCTTACCCAGGAAACACCGTCAAATATTTGAAATATTGTTAAAAGCGGCGTAAAACACAATACAAACACAATTCATCTGCGAAAAGAGACCAACAAATAGATACGGTAATAACACCCGTGTCACTACACATCTTTTTGGCAGGAGTAAAATGTTGGTCTTTATTACATGTACCATGTTTGTTTTTATTACATGTACCATGTTGGTCTTTATTACATGTACCATGTTGGTCTTTATTACATGTACCATGTTTGTCTTTATTACATGTACCATGTTGGTCTTTATTACATGTACCATGTTGGTCTTTATTACATGTACCATGTTGTTCTTTATTACATGTACCATGTTGGTCTTTATTACATGTACCATTGTTGGTCTTTATTACATGTACCATGTTTGTCTTTATTACATGTACCATGTTTGTCTTTATTATATGTACCATGTTTGTCTTTATTACATGTACCATGTTGGTCTTTATTACATGTACCATGTTGGTCTTTATTACATTTACCATGTTTGTCTTTATTACATGTACCATGTTTTTCTTTATTACATGTACCATGTTGGTCTTTATTACATGTACCATGTTGGTCTTTATTACATGTACCATGTGTGTCTTTATTACATGTACCATGTTTGTCTTTATTACATGTACCATGTTTGTCTTTATTACATGTACCATGTTTGTCTTTATTACATGTACAATGTTTGTCTTTATAACATGTACCATGTTTGTCTTTATTACATGTACCATGTTGGTCTTTATTACATGTACCATGTTGGTCTTTAAGATGAAGAAAACACATTTGGTGAGACGTGGCTTATAAATAAGGAACTTCAGTACAGTAGTGACTTAATACTTATATAAGTTGGTTTAATAACTCGGGCACAAACAATGGATGATATTAATTTATTGCCCTAGACGTAAAGTGTAAATAAAGTACGTAAGACGTAATTTACAGCATGTGTTTAGGTTTAACAAATGAAGCACAAGCGACTTATTTCGTATTATATATTCGAAAAGTTACTATATGTTTTCAACTTCCCGACTAGGTTTAATAGAAATGAAACTGATAAATTTCGCATATTTCATGTTTCTAAAGACAACAATGTCTACGTGCATAACCGTTTCTATCATTGTTTTACAGTTCATTGTCGAAATTTATTTAGAAACCGTACCAATAAAATACGTAGTCGATGATTTTATCATGTTTTATAGGATCATAAACAGCATCCAAATGAGAAATTTATTCTTTTTCCACTCTTCGTTCTACAATATCTTTAAAGAATTTCTCCCACTCTTCATGTTTTAGACATTATAATTCAGACATTTTAGGACCCACTCGGTGGTGTAGATTGATTGATTGATTTGGGTTTAACCCCGTTTTTAACAATTTCTCAGTCATATCACGGCGGTCAGTTCACCTACTCATGTGTTTCCTGGTTTTCTCACACCAGCACTCCACACATCATTCTTCCCAAGCAACTGGCTGCTTTTCCAGGAAATGCATGAGTAGGTGAACTGGCCGTGATATAACTGAGAAATTGTTAAAAACGGCGTCAAAGCCCCAATCAATCAATCAACATTTTTGAAAAAATGGTAGTAATGGCTTTTTCTGCTCGATGCCCAGGGCTGTGGGTTAGCATAACCACTGACTCACTGGTGTTAGCATGAATAGACCAGTAGTTCTGGTATCATACCAATGAAAAGCGGTAAATAACTAAACTAATGTAGAAGGCGGTGTAAAACACCACATAAACACACAGATGAAACGTTTTAGCACTGGGATATGGAAACGTCGTTCGAGCTTAACGGTTTACTATGACACACAGCCATATTGGACTGTATTTAATGTCTGGCGCATTGAAGTCCCTAATATCCCATTGAACTTAAATTGGTCACAGCATGATTCCGCTACATAAAATTAAAACTGAAAACAATCTCAAGTTATAGTGTCAGGTCCAGGAATCAAATCCAGCTTAAACCATGACATAAAACTAGTTAAAATGAGTGTAGGAACTTTCGAAATGCTGCAGGGCAAAGAAACCTTTCGCAAAACCATCGAAGTATCTTATTAAGGCTCAAATGTCCGATATTCGTCAGCGTCAACAGTAACTATGCAGTACTATTTCGCACAAGGTAGACCCAAATCGAAGTGTTAAAGGGTTGGCCGTGTTTGTATGTCGACAGTGAAAGGTGTTTGTTTGTTATTATGTCCCCCCCCCCCCCCCGTCCCCCCCCCCCCCTCAATCGTAAGGTTCAGCCATTTCTGGCTTATGAGGCACCCGGGCACGTTTACTTCCCGATATCTGTCCCCTTTTGCCAGGCACCGAACAGGCAGACATTCGGTACAATTATATAACTAGCTGTCTGTTCACAAACCGGCCCAATCTGATCAGACCCACTGTCGGATTCAAACCTTCAACATCCCGCTCCTCAAGCGGATGGCTTTAAGAAGCACCACGCTATCAAGATCTACAGGCTGTGTCTAAAAGTGCAAATCATCATTTGCATAAGGAATTGCATGGTACTATATCTTTTAAGTAAACATCTGTGCGTCATGTGCAATATCACATTTTCTCAAAACAATTTCTTATTTGTTTCTAAATTAATCGATCTTTCGTTTGTTTATATGTGGTTGTTTACGGATGGCATTGCATACATAACTACTTTGAACGTACAATTAGTATTCCCTGTTCCCTGACGTGGATCATGTGTTCCTGTAAACCAAGTGTAATTGTAACAACGATTACATTCCGTACATGCGATACAAAGGAACGTCGTCAGACGAGAAATGGTTTTAGTTGAAACCTCAATTGGTTATGATATACTGTGTTATAAGACTGATACATGTAGTTTGTTTTCCGTCCGGAATTATATCCATAGCTCTTCTAGAATTGACATTAAAAGTTTGATTGATTGATGGGATTTTACGCCGTTTTCATTTTTTTAGTCATATCATGGAGGCCAGTTTACCTACACATTTGTGTCCTGGCTTCCCGACACCAGTAATCAGCACAATAATCTTCCCAGGCAACTGGCTGCTTTTCCGCATAATGTAGGCGGGAAGTGGATGCTCTGGTAAGACTATGTGTGTGCAAATGCTTGTCTGGAGTAAAGTGCACCTACCATTACATGATAAGTAATTATACGCAAATTATTACTTTCAAAATGGTGTAAAATCAAAAGTCTATGGAGACAACCTTGTGTTAACCAACCGATTAACCTTTCAAACGCTGAATGCAGTTTGCTTCATTAATTATGTATTAAATCCAAACATCAAGTCTTAACCCTTTTCCTCATACGACAATTCTGCAGCAGACGACTTTGAACTTATTTTGTCCAAAAATAGAAAATCTCTACAATTGAATGGATTACCTATGCCTAAAAGTGGAAAACATTGTGGCAAAAGGAGAAATCGGTCGTTTTGAGCAATTTCTTCTTTTGTCACTATGTTTTCAAAAAATCCGTCTGCTGGAGAGGCGTCAGAAAGCGTCTATTTGAGGTAAAAGGGTTAATGGTCCACTGTATATTTACACATTTACTGTATATAAAATAAACGATAAACAAAGGGAGGTCACCGAATCTAGTCGCCATTGTTGGTTGATGCCATACGTACTCATGTACTATAGAACGCCGGGTACCAGACTAGCATCGTTCTTCGTTGTTTACATGTGCAACAAAAGCACCCATTTTCCACAGTACGCCGGGTACCAGACTAGCCTCGTTCTTCGTTGTTTACATGTGCAACAAAAGCCCCCATTTCCACAGTGCGCCGGTCAACAGACTAACCTCGTTCTTCGATATATTTCTGAATGTTATGCTATTCGCGATGACGTAAGAAAGTTAGTTCCCTAACATATTTTATTGTGTACCTTTTTCATTTGATATACTAAATGCTATTTATTTGATATATTGTTTAGTTGTATATGTATTTTTTTTTTTTTTGTCTAAGCCATATTCTTCCGATTTGTAAATGGCCAAATACAAATTTTGTCGATATTTGCCAATAAAGGATTGAATTTAATTGAATTGTTGTTTACATGTGCAACGAAAGCCCCCATTTACTATAGAACGCCGGGTACCAGACTAGTCTCGTTCCTCGTTGTTTACATGTGCAACGAAAGCCCCCATTTACTACAGTACGTCGGGTACCAGACTAGCCTCGTTCCTCGTTGTTTACATGTGCAACAAAAGCCCCCATTTCTACAGACGCGGTTTTAACTCTTTCAGCGCCGAATTGTTTCAATTAGACTCTTCTACGTTCACAATCGGGCGACTCCAATTTCATGTCATAAGTGTTTTTAGATTATCTTAATAACTGAACGTCAAACAATGCTGATTTTCAGGTGAGACAGTTCGTTACGAACTGACTCAACTTAATCTGTATTGTTTGCAAACAAACCTCAATATTGCCGTAAGCGCTGAAAGAGTTAACAAAAGTTATTACATGGAGTGTTTGATACAAATCTAAGCGATCAATGCTATCTTCTTGTAATTGAACAAACATTGATTAGAAAATAATCAACCCTTAAATAGAAATACGGTGCCTTGAACTTAACTCTTTCAGCGCCAAAGGCAATATTGAGCTTTTTGCAAACAATGCAGATTCAGGTGAGTCAGCTCATAACGAGCTGTCTCACCTGAAATCTGCATTGTTTGGCTGTGAGTTATAAGATATTCCAAAAATCCTATAACATGAAAATAGAGTCGTCCGATTTTGAACATAGAAGAGTCTACTTTAAACAATTCGGCGCTGAAAGAGTTAAATAGAGACACGGTGCCTTGAACTTAATGTAGTAATGCAATTGGAATTAAAGGAGATTTTTTTTTAACTAAATGAAATACTGCATCTGACTGAGTACAAAGATGTAATTTATTTTTATCGTCCTCTTCCAATGATTATTCAACATACTGATAAGACAAATGTTCCTTAGACAATTTTGAAAAACATCTAAGCAAAACTATGGAAAAATCTTTTATCAATAAAAATGTCTATATCGAATTAATTTGAAAACATTATGGAAACGATGAGGAGTTGCCTTGAATGGGCAATATATAATTTTGCCACAATATTTCTTAAGTCATTTTCTACATATTTGTTGAAATACGTCTATACATGTGGGAAAGGTTAACCCTTTTCCACACAGAGACGCTGTTTAACCCCCCTACAGCAAACGATTTTTAACGGATTGTGACAAAATAAAAATTGCTCAAAATTAATTATTTATGTTATCGGAGTGTTTTCAGCTCTATTGAATACTTGCCCTCATATGACAATTCTGCAGCAGACGACTTTGAACATATTTTGTCAAAAAAATAGAAAATCTCTATAATTGAATGGATAACCTATGACTAAAAGTGGAAAACATTGTGGCAAAAGGAGGAATTGCTCGTTGCGAGCAATTTCTTCTTTTGTCACTGTGTTTTCAAAAAGCCGTCTGCTGCAGAGGCGACAGAAAGTGTCTATATGAGGGAAAGGGTTAATATTTTACTTTCATTTTCCTCATACACCAAATCTACAGCAGACGACATTGAAATAATGTGGTAACTAAGAATATAAAAACATTTTTAATGCAAGTAAGATAATCGAAAAACAGTCGAAAACATCTTGGCAAAAGGAGAAATTTGTCGTTTTGTCACAATGTAATCAGATGTAGAGTATACATGAGAGAAAGTATTAATTAAACATTAAAATCGTTGAATAAAATTTTAAAAAAAAAATCTGTGCACGCGGCTGTCGACTTCTGATGCATTGCGACATGTATACGACATTTGAAAAACATTGTGAGAAAAGCTGAAATAATGAGAATATTTTATAAAATCTAAATTGTTGCCTGTGTTGTTTGTTTTGTGTCGAGTCCCGGAAGCTCAGTCGGTAACGACGCGGGCTGTCAATCCAGGGGTTGTGAGTTCGAATCCCGGCTCGGCAAACTTTCTTTCTTGACAAAAGTCATTTCGACATGCGTCATTCGTCTTCCACCAATGGGCTAAGTCTATGTGGAAAAGCAGTCAGTTGCTTGGGAAGATTGTTGTGTAGAGTACTGGTGTGCGAAAACCAGGAAACATATGAGAAGGTGAACTGGCCGCCGTGATATGACTTAGAAATATATTAAAAACGGCGTTAAACCCCAATCAATCAATTGTTTGTCCGTAGTCATCCGCTGCATCAGACTTGTTTTTGGTATATGGTGAATAGTGGATTAAAGGGTGAAACATCAATTCCGTTTTAAGATTTGTCGCATAGATGTTATAGATGCGTCTCCTCAATCAATCGACGGAAAACCTTTACGAGACACCGAGGCCTCGAACTTCCATTGAAGCATTCTGATTTCAATTAGATTTAAAGCCTCCCTGAAGAACGCGATGTCACATACAATCGTCTGTCGTGCACAAATCCCGCGTGACGTAGCATTAGAGAAGTTTGAAATTGAATTGTTTGTATGCGTGAACGTATCTCCCTTTGCCCACATACATTTAATCTGCTGCAGATGTCTTTTAAAACATACCCGAAATAAAACTGGAAACGCCTTTTAACCCCTTTCCCACATACAACAAATCTGCAGCAGACGACTTATAAAACATACACAAAATAAAATTGGAAACACCCTTAAATACTGGAAACGCCTTTTAACCCCTTTCCCACATACAACAAATCTGCAGCAGACGACTTTTAAAACATACCCGAAATAAAATTGGAAACGTCCTTTAACCCTTTCCCACAAACAACAAATCTGCAGCAGACGACTTTTAAAACATACCCGAAATAAAATTGGAAACGCTTTTTAAACCCTTTTCCCACCTACAACAAATCTGCAGCAGACGACTTTTAAAACATACCCGAAATAAAATTTGAAACGCTCTTTCCCACCTACAACAAATCTGCAGCAGACGACTTTTAAAACCTACCCGAAATAAAACTGGAAACGCCTTTTAATCCTTTCCTCACATACAACATATCTGCAGCAGACGACTTTTAAAACCTACCCGAAATAAAACTGGAAACGCCTTTTAATCATTTCCTCACATACAACATATCTGCAGCAGACGACTTTTAAAACATACGCGAAATAAAACTGGAAACGCCTTTTAATCCTTTCCTCACATACAACAAATCTGCAGCAGACGACTTTTAAAACATACCCGAAATAAAATTGGAAACGCCCTTTTAATGAAAGTACAATAATTAAACAGAGTTGAAAACTGGGTGACAAAGGGAGAAATTGCTCGTTTTGAGCAATTTCTTCTTTTTTCGCCATGTTTTCAAAAACCCGACTGCTGCAAAGGCATCAGAAAGCGACTTTGTGAAGGTACGGGTTAAATACAATACAATGACATGAAATGCAGTACAAAGCATTTTATGTCATCCAGAAAAGTATCTGAATAAACGACACCGAATGCATGCGCAATATATGCAATGTACTTGCTTTATATTTCATGTGTGAGTTATTCTAGGTTTTGATGTTATTTTAACGGTACCAGTTAATCGGATATCAAAGCTACGTGTGTTGTATCAAACAAATATTTATGACAATAATGATGATGAAGATAACACCAATAATTACTATTATTATTTATGCTAATTATGATGATGATGATCCGCCTTCAGTCATTTCACGGCGCCTAGTTCACATACCCATGTGTTTACTAGCTTCTCCACATAACTGTCTTTACAAGTAACTGGTTGCCTTTTCTCATATATTGATTGATTGATTGATTTGGGCGTAAAACCGTTTTCAACAACTTTACAGTCATATCACGGCGGCCAGTGTTCACCTATTCGAGTGTTTCCTATCTTTCTCACACCAGTACTCCACACAACATGTATATACTTTCCAAATAACTGGCTGCTTTTCCACATAGACTGTAAGCCCTTTGGTGAAAGACGAATGACGCTTTCCACAGTGTTTTCACATAGAATATTAGCCCATCCGTGGATGATACGTCGTAAAATTGTTGACCGCGCAGGTGGGTTCGAACCCACAACCCGTGTGGCTACTGACTGAGCAACTGAGACTCGGCATAAGCAAATGATAGAGATCTTCATTAATTAACATTGTTACAGAGAGAACAATATCAGATAGCGTTCAGAATTCGAAACTATTATCGGGCTACACTGGGATAATAACCTCTATTGATTTTAATCAAAAACACAAAACGACACATGTAATTAACGTGCACAGTCATGATTCTGTCTAGTTAAAGTGAAACCCATTGTTTACTCTTAAACATTTAACCCTTTTCCAAAATACACCAAATCTGCACAGACGACAATGAACTGCAATCTGAAAAATGTTTTAATCCAAGTAAGATAATCGAAAACAGTCGAACACATCAAGGAGAAATTGGTCGTTTTGTGCAATTTCTAAACTTGTCACAATGTATTCAAAAGTAGAGTATACATGAGAGACATTAGTTTTTTTTTAATCAATTTAAAAAAGTTTGTGCACGCTTCTGGCGAAGTCTGATGTTGCAACATACGACATTCGAAAAATGTTGTGAGAAAAGCTGAAATAATGAGCATATTTTATCTTCACAATATTTTTAACTAGGTATCAAAATTTAATATTCTATATGAGCCGTCCCGCGAGAAAACCAACATAATGGCATCTGTGTAATGTATCGACCCAGATCAGCCTAGACTGATCCGAGGCGACACATTCCGTCTCAGGGGGATAGAGGTATAGAACACAAGTATATGTATTAAATTAGTTTATATTCAGTGTATGTGTGTCTGTTGTTTTTTTAGCCTCATTTTCCCAATCATAGAAATGTAAAACTTAATGAATTAATACTTGTGAAAATATAAAACCTTTATAAAGATACACAATTTTAATTGATTGATTGATTGAGGTTTAACGCCGTTTTCAACAATTATTCAGTCATATCACGGCGACCTGTTCACCTATTCATGCGTTTCCTGGTTTTCCCACACCAGTACACCACACAACATACTTTCCAAGCAACTGGCTACTTTTACACATAGACTGTTAAACAAGCCCATTGGTGAAAGACGAATGACGCAGGTCACAATGACTTTTGTCAAACGTCGGAAAGAATGTTTACCGAGCTGGGATTCGAACTCACCACCCCTGGATTGACAGCCCGCGTCGCTACCGACTGAGCTACCGGGGCTCGGCACATTTTGAAGCGTCGGATATTTGGAACCGGGCGTCCCCAGATCGATCCCCAGGTGCAGCGGTCATAATGGATTGCCCTTTGGCATTACACGTTTCATAGCGTTAAGAACGGCGTTAAACAGGATTAAAATTTATGAGCCGTTCCACGGGAAAACCAACTGTATGTGCTCTGCGTAATGTATCGACCCAGATCTGCCTGTGGAATCCGCTAATCCGGGCCGAATCGGATAGAGGTATAGAATAATGATTTCTGAAACGGAAAGTCCACAGATGACGAAAATTTTCTGTCCGGGTTAGCCATATCCGCAGATGTTGGTTTTCTCGTGTAATAACGGCTCATGTATATTCAGTTTAATTAACCCTTTCCCTCATATAGACGCTTTCTGACGCCTCTGCAGCAGACGGCTTTATGAAAACATAGTGACAAAAGAAGAAATTGCACAAAACGTGCAATTTCTCCTTTTGCCACAATGTTTTCCACTTTTTGTCATAGGTTATCCTTTGAATTATGGAGATTTTCTATGTTTTGACAAAATACGTTCAAAGTCGTCTGCTGCAGAATTGTCGTATGAGGGAAAGGGTTAACTTTACGAGTACCAGCAGTATGATTAAAAAACACAAATGTCATTGTTAAAGATAGACGTTCCTTTATATAAAGTCTGTTGAAAACACTGGGTAATCTGTTCGAGTGATTCTAGACCAAACATGTTGATAATTGGTTTTTGTTTCTCATTTTTCACCTAAAAACTGAAACCTGTC